>CM022945.1:65903458-66012905 GCA_012931725.1 Litsea cubeba | reverse complement strand
CCATTGAATCACGATCATTGATGTTTTTTGGCAATGAGTACTTGAGAAACCAAATAACGATTGCATTTCTAGATTGTTATCAGAAGATGAGAGCGTGGGTTTCCTGGGCTGCTAGGTAGCATAGACTGTATGCACTGGAAGTGGAAGACTTGTCTGGTTGGGTGGAAAGGCATGTATGCTCCTGGAGACCACCACGAGCCTTCATTGATTCTTGAAGCCGTGGCTTCGTATGATCTTTGGATATGGCATGCTTTTTTTTTACTATCGGGATCGCACAATGATATCAATGTGTTGGATCGATCTCTTATATTTACCGAACTTGCTGAAGGTCGAGATCCTCCTGCCAACTACTCAATTAATGGTCATGAATATACAACTGGCTACTATCTTGCTGATGGAATATATCCATCATGGGCGACATTTGTAAAAACAATTCCATGTCCAAACGGGCCAAAGGCCACAAAGTTTGCTGCAGTTCAAGAGTCCGCAAGGAAGGATGTGGAGCGAGCGTTTGGAGTGCTACAGGCGCGTTTCGCGATTGTTCGTGAGCCTGCTCATTTCTTGGATTGTCAAACTCTTCTGCATATAATGAAGGCATGCATTATAATGCAAACATGATTGTTGAAGATGAACACGATGAAAATCTTCCACGCAATTACGATGCACGAGAGGGTGAATGTAGTGTGACCTTGCATTGTCACGCGACCACATTGCGGAATTTCAGGATTTTCAAGATCACATTCGTGACAAGAGAACACATTCTCAACTCTAAGCATATCTGGTTGAGCACCCGTGGCATTTTCAAGATCAATCTGAAGAAGCTTGTGATTGACTATAATATTATGTAATTGAATTTTACTTTTTCAATAAAAAAATGGGTTTTAAATACAATTTGTGCATTTATTTATTGATATATTACTTTAATAATATTTAAATGGCACCAAATTCCATTAAATAAATAAGATTTATGTAAAAATAAATGAGATTAAAAGAAAAAAATAATAATAATTTGACATCTCTCTTGGAGTTGCCCAAGTGAAATGCTAAATTACAAACTCCAATTTTTCCACATAAGCCTTCCATTTCAAAACGTCATCTCCAAATTTGAAGGTGCTCCTAGAGATGCTCTCAGGTAGAGTCGAAAGAAGCATCTGAACGCCATTGCTAATGGAAATACTACAACGCATAGAGAATCTCCGAACTGGTAGAAAGCTCAATTGGGAAGACATCTCAGGTAGACCAAGTTGCTAGCATACTTGACATTCTCCGGCAGCAGCCTGTCTTGAACAAAGATAGAGACCCTAACGATGAGGACCAGGGGTGCAAGGCGCCGATTCGGGCATGAAATCTGGCATGGAATTTGTCTTGAATTCCAAGGAATCTTTAAGGGATTCCCTGGGGTTTTCTGATTCCTTAGCATAGGGATTTCATGGAGTTGCTGATCTGGAACTTGTTGGCCCAGATCTGGAACCGCGACAGGCGAAGAGGGTGATGTAGTGGACATTGTCCTCGGTGCTCATAACCTCATGGTTTCCTTGCAAGGTGAGGACGCTGCCACCACAGTGGGTGACATCGAGCTTGAGGTGGTGGAGGATATAGGAGATTCAGAGGTGGTAAAAGAACTAGAGCTCATTGGAGCCTCAATTGAGAATGTTGCCGAGATGAATGGCGGCGGCATCACCAACAGTCCAGTACAGGAAAATATGGCGCATACGATCGGTGAGCATAATTTAGACACAAGAATTGTCATTCGATTCTATGTGGGGTTTCTTGAATTGGGGTCTACTCGTCGTACGTTTGAGCTGGGTCTTCGCTGGATCCTAGAATGTGATGATTGGTGGGCAAGCGAAATATTGGGACTGCAGGTGGCGCACCAACTGTTCTTTGAAATGCCTGAGAGAAATGTGACGTCATGGCATTCAATGATCGCCGCTTTCTCACTGAGCTGATTAAATGGTGTTATTTCTCTTTAAGAATAGGTCCGAGAACATACTGTTGCATCGGGAACTATAATGATGACGGCTTAGCTCGGCACGGGAGAATTCATGAGGCAATGACTCTGTATGAACAAATCCCAAAGCCCAATGTGGTCACATGGAATGCCATGCTTGCAGGGTATGCCCAAGAAGAAGCAGGTGAGATATTCAGGGGGTGCACACAGAAGGGAAGGAGTGAAGAGGCTTTGGAGCTCTTATCCAAGCTTCATAGACTTGGAAATATGCCAAGCCATTTGAGTGTCCCGGTGCTTTGTTTGCCTGCGCTAATATTGGAGCTCTAGAAATGGGTAGACAGATTTATGGTCTCACCATAACAACAAGGTCTGAGTTCAATTCTTATGCTACATTGGAAACGGTCTGATTTCAATTTATGCAAAGTGCAAAAACATGGAAGATGTTTCTTAGGTTTATAGTATTAGGCCTGTAAAAAACATTGTATCGTGGAACTCTCTGATAGCTGGCCTATCTCAGGGTTACATGTTGGGGGATGCCCATGTTGCTTTTGAGAAGATGCCCAAAACACGATGTTGTGTCATGGACTGCAATGATATGTGCATATGTGCAAGCTGGCCTTGATATTGAGGCCTTGGAACCGTTTCTTGGAATGTTGGAAAGTGGAAGTAACCAAACCAAATCCATTTACAATAATAGCCTTCTCAGTACTTGTGTGACCTTGGGTGCTCTTTTGGCATATCATCCTAATGTTGGAAACATTGTATCTACTGGAAGTGTTATGACCGGCAGTGCAGTCATGATTGCAGCAGCTAATCGGTCATACCAGTTTCTTTGGAACTTGGAGGGGAAAAAATTGTATTTGAGTATGTGGATCTTGATCAAGCTGCTGAGTGGATTCTTTTTTGTTGCTTTTGGACAAATGGTCAAATATATAGTGCAATATCACAACTTCTTGTGCATGAGGGCATCGCAATGGAATCTCTGAAAAATATCCTTATGCTAACCTTGTGGGCGAGGTTCGTCAAAGGGGGGTGGAATGATATGTGACATTATCTCATCACATGCAATGGGGCACTTTTGCATGATTAGGGGTCTCGTGGGTCCTACCTGGGTGTTGTTAATTCTCTTGTTACATTCAATTTTTATTTCTTTTGTTGTAGTTTGTGTTAGTCAAACACTTCCTGTGTAGGGAGTTGGTTGAAACTGTATGAGTCTTGTGGAGTAGATTCTTAGGGAAGTGGGTATGTGCTGGAGTCTTTTGTATTTAGTTGGATTAACTCTCAATAAAAGCATTATCTGAATTTCAACACAAAACTCCTTAGTTTATCAGGTGCAATCGCCCTTGTGAGATCATCTACGTTCTTTCTTCTTGCCTTTGTGAGTAGTGCTTTTAAGCACCTGAGCACCATAGCTCGAGGTCGCAGAAAATCACATATCAACGGTAAGGTCATCTTTCTTGATTTGACCGTGGAAGGTCAGTGGGAAATGCAGGTGAGTGTGAAACTGATTCTAGGGTTAAGGCAAGATTGTGGATTTGAGAAAGTCACAAGTGACTTTCTCTTTTATTTTTTCCCCTGTTTTCTTACTTCTTCTGTGATATTGGGGAGAGCGGGTTTGTGGTTATTTCAAAATTCTAGAAAAAAATGTTTTTTTTTTTTTTTTTGGTTCTTTTGATACACACGCGCTCAATGGGGTTTGCGCGTCATTTTATTTTTCCCATAGAAAGACTTAAATTTAAGGTTGAAAAGGAGGTGGCATAAGAGCGTGTTTTCTATGATTTCTATGTCTTTCCTATTTTTGTTTCAATCACAGAGATGGCACCCAGATCGTTGCTCTGCCTCCGGAAATTCAAAATAGAAATTAAATTTCTGGCCGGTCCGTTTACTCCGCTAATTTCCATTCAAGTCTCTCCTCTCTGCTGTCCAACTCAACTCAGAAATTTATGGGCGTTTTCTTTTTATTGTTTTAATGAAGATGATGAGAGTTCTGTTCTGTCCTTTTACAGTCCTTTCAGGCGCAAATAAAAGATTTCTGTACGATGTGGAAGCCTACAACAGTGATGATGACGAAAATGTAAGTTGATCAATGCCTTAAAAAGTATTTGCTTGTTCCAGCAGTCTGTACCCCTCATAGCCCTGAAGAACTGAGCGTGCAAGATTCTAGATTTGAGAGCTTTTGTGTGGCAAAGGAAAGTTAAATTATACCTTTGATTTTAAGTTGTTTGTGTCCAAATATCTACAGATAGATTATTTGCCTATAATCATGTAGGTGCTGAAATTCTCAATGGTTTGCTTACTATGTGGGATCATTTGTGATTCCCTTAGAGGGCAAAGAAGAATATAATTCGAATGGTGGTGGGGAGCATGATTGCATAAACAACTTCTTACAAATGGTGTATGTGCTGATACCATTTTAATGACATTAATTGATTTTTGCTTCTATTGGAGCTACTATTGGGTGCAGTTATTCATTAGTATTGAATTCATAGGATTCTTAATCAAAGATGTTCTATCAAAGGATCTTTTTTTTTATTTTTGGATTTTGTGATGGTTTGATGGGTTTTGGATATGATGAAATGGGTATTCATTGTCTGTATTTTCATGTGTTTTGAAGGGGATTTTGGTTGATGGGTGTGATGGTGCAGAGTGGGTGACTAGTGATGGTTTGATGTGTTTTGGATATGGTGAAATGGGTATCATTTATGTATTTTCAGATGTTTGGAAGGTAGTTTTAGATTTTTCTAAATTCATAATGGTTTCAGGCTTCATTTGATTTTAGTTCTTAAAAGGGAATTAATTTGTTTTTCTCTGCAATTATAATGATTCACTCTAGGTGGATGTACTAATGGTGCTCTTTTGCAGGTGAATTACTGCCTGAAATCCCCCAAAGCACATTAAGAAAATATACAACAAGTTCTGCCTTTTCCTATCAAAATTTGTCCATCTGGTAATCCATGTTGTCCATGCTTGGATTTGGATATTCAATTTTAGCATTAATACATCTCAATGTTTCACACATGGAGGCCATTTATGTTGTTCTTATTGTAATTACCGAGCTCACGATTTTTGTATTGATCAAGTACTACAATTTTGGGCCATTATCAATATTGATTGATATTCTTTAAGTTTTTAGACTATAACCTAAAATGAAGTCTATTCCTACCACATTTATATTATATTTGTTATTTTATTTACATCTAGAACAAATTTAAAAATGAACCCAGATTGATGGAATGAGATTTAGATAATGATGTTTATAATGAGTGCAGTAGTAGTTTTGTGCAACCTTGTTCAATCCACTAATACACTTCTATGCTAATCATGCAACAATTGAGACAACATTGTGGTTGATCGAGGGAAGTCATGGTAGAAAAGGTCCAACTCTTCTTGTTGATTTTTTTTCCTTTTATTTGTTTAGCCATAAACTGTAAGTGTGTTATTTATGACACTGTTACAGAATTGACTAACCAGTTGAAAAGCAAGGATTGATGATGACGATGTAAGTTCAGTGTAGTGTAACATAAGGTACAAACAGCAAGGATAACAAAGCACATAAATTTGTAAGATCAAAATCAATGTTGCTTGAAATGAAACCAGATCAGCCAACAGGGACTGAGATGATGGCATTTAGTAATGGTATTCAAAATGCGGTTTCCTTCTTGTCAGTTGTTCACTGCTAGCTGCAAATGGTACACCACCTTTGTTAACCCAGCACTGGACCAAGAGGCCACGGCCACTAAATATTTGTGACCTTCAAGGTTCTTGGCCTTTCTCATTGATGATATGTTTAGCATTTGTGTAGGTTTGTTTTCATTCCTATTTAATCTTTTTGTTATAGATTCATTTTTGCCACTATATTTATTTTTATTAAATGAATTTATTTATTGAGAGCTCTTGCTGCATTGGATGCTATACAGTACCTTTTTTTTCGAAATAGTTATGAGGTGCCTTTTATTTTCATTCATTGAGTAAGCTATGTGATCTTTGGATCTAGGTTCATCTGTGGTCATATGTTAGAGAAGAAACTTCTCAGGGAAGGATAATAGTCTCTCTTTGTTAACATTAGCCATGATTATATTAGGCCCACTTGTACCTTAAAATGGGCCTTGCCCAACATACCATGAGAACCCACGTGAGGGGACTTAGTTAATAGGATGAATTGTAAATATATTAAACATTTTGTCTTTCCTTTCATGTTAGATTACCATAGCTTGTACATAATTGTAATTAGCATGATTAAGCCTTGATAAAGGCAACTGGTGATTATAAAAGGGAGGAAGGATCGGCCATTCTGCATGCAGTTTTCCACAAAATCTTGTGTTATGTTTGTTGGCTATTGAATGTGCCACTCTTTAAACTGTTAGGGCTGAATGTTGGCTATATGTACCATGCTTAGTTGACCTAATAAACTGTTAGGCTGCTGTTCAAAGATTTACGGTTGATTTATAAAAATGTGGTGCTTCAAGTTTCTTCACTTAGTTTCTACTTCGTGGTATAGACGGAGCAATGTAACTAATATTTTCCTTTGCAGACAGTGTTTGCAATGAATGTTGGAGGTGTGTCATGGACAGGGCAAAGGGATCCTCCTTTAAAGGATGGGTTTTGCAATGCCATGATTCTGTGTTGCAATTTTGTTTTGCAATGAAGTTTTAAGACCACAATGGCTCCCATATTACATGAGCTCCTTGGGGATAAGTGCAATGGCATGTAATTATTCACAAAGGGCCTTTTTTTTTCAATTTTTTTTATTTAAGGTGGACTGCCCCTCGTTCAAAATTTATCAAGTCAAAATCCGGATGAGTCATGTGTGTACATAAAGGGCGAAGGAGGCAGGGTAGTTTTTTTTGGTTTTATATGTCAACGACATCCTTCTCATTGGGAGTGATATAGGGATGTTGTCAACGGTTAAAGTTTGGTTGGCTCAGACATTTGATATGAAGGATTTGGCAGAAGCCAATTACATCCTAGGGATCAAGCTTTATCGAGACCGGAAAAATAGGATGTTAGGCTTATCTCAAGCTGCTTACATAAATAAGGTGCTTGTACGGTTTGCTATGAATAACTCTAAGAAGGGTATTACACCTTTTAGGCATGGAGTTCACTTTTCTAGGGATCAGTGTCCTAAGACACCTGAGGAAAAAGAGCAGATAAAGCCAGTACCATATGCTTCGACTGTTGGTAGCCTCATGTATGCTATGCTTTGTACTAGACCAGATATCTGTTATGCAGTGGACCTAGTCAGCATATATCAATCAAATCCAGGTCTTGATCATTGGATTGTTGTAAAATGTATTCTTCTAGAGACCACATGCTGATTTACGACATCAATGAGTTGATTCCAGTCGGGTACACAGATTCCGACTTCATGTTAGATAATGATTTGAGGAAGTTTATCTCTTGGTACGTGTTTATGCTTGGCGGAGGAGCCATTAGCTGGAGGAGTGTCAAATAGAACTGTACTGTTGATTCCACCTCGGAAGCTGAGTATGTAGGGACTTGTGAAGCAGCCAAGGAACAGTATGGCTCAAGAGGTTTCTTTTGGAAATTGGAGTGGTACCATTAGCGCAACAACCGCTTACAGTCTTCTATGACAAGCAGAGCAGTCACTCAATCTAAGGAACCAAGAAGCAATTAAAACCAAAAACACGTAGAGAGGAAGCATCTAGTCAGAGAGATTGTGCAAAGGGGTGACATTGCTGTCACCAAGATTGCATCTGCAGATAATCTTACAGATCCCTTTACAAAGCCTTTGACTACCGAACTCTTTGAGTGGCATGTGGAAGGATGGGTGTGAGATGGGTGTGAATGTCATCAGACTGGAATTTAGTCCAAGTGGGAGATTGTAAGATTGTATGTCCTCAATCCAATGGATGATGTAAATAACTTCATTTATTATCTTAATTGATATATAATTTCATGCTTTATAAATGAAATGAATTTGAGTTTATTAATGGTTACATATATTGATACAAATGACATGGTTGTTCATGAGATAAACAAGAGCCCTTAAGTATATTAAATGTGATCCAAGTGTGCAGATGGGATTCACATACAAGAGACATAGGTCACAATTCTTATATTTAAAAGGCTTCACTATCAGTGATGAGACTGGGCATCTCATCTGAAAAGATTGTAGCACTGCAATTACTATGAGATAGTGTGGTTCGTCTCTGCCATCAGAGTGAGACTCTAGGTTGTTGTGCTAGTGCATTGGATGTATTAAACGACCATGAGTAGCGCCTTATACAAAATACTGTCTTTAATTAAGGGACGCTCTCATAATTTTCAAGAAATAGGCTCTCAATCCTGAGGGAGTAATGGACTTAAGTTTCTACTATGCATTTGCTTTAATTTACCATTGAGTGAGGCCAACTGTAGGTCAACACCTCGGTATCTTGGGTAGATGGTGGTGGGACTATGGGAATATATATCTCAAGATGGATGGAATTTATCATCGGTAAGTGCGCACCCGTTCTGATTAAGTGTTAATCAGATGGTATCGATTATCAGTGTAATTAATTGGGTCACAATGATAATAAGAGGTGGGTCCACATTGGTTAGACAATTTATTTCCATTGGATCCATGGATAATTTTATGGAGGGGCCTGCTTGCAGTAATTGGAAAGTTTAGGGTCTTCTTGTAAAATTCCTAGGACAGGAGTGCAATTCAATTTATATAGTGAAGTTATCTGCAATTAATTGTGGGTCAGGAACTTGCATGAGATGTGGGGTCTAGATGCTTTAGTTGGAGCTAGATCCAAGGAATCCCTAGTGGTCCCCATGCTAGCCCTGAGAAAGAGAGTTATAATCAAACAGGGCTCATAAGAGAATGAGTAGTAGGATACATAAGAGAAAGGGGAGTAGGACTCATAAGAGAACTCACAAAGGAAGTCTCAAAAAACAAATAGCCCAATAGGTTTTGACGTCTAGTACCTTTGTTGGACGAGTTTTGTGGTTCTCCTCTCCTCTCTTTTCTCCTTTGGCTTCTCTAGTGTGAGTGCTTTGAGGGTTTTTTTTCTTAACTGAGGTCCCACCATTCTCTTTGAGTAGATCTATTCGATTGGGCATAGCGTGGAAGACCGTGAGGTCTAGGAGATCATGTCTGCAAAAGGGTTTTGTGGAATCAAAGATCAAGAGTCCCGATTTGAGCATAACAGAGCTCCTCAAGTATGAGACCCGCACCAAGTTGTTATTTTTAGATCTAGTTCATGCTTGTTTACATTTGTCTTTTTTTTGTTAGATCTGGGATCTTAATACATTAAGATTAGGGTTTGAGATCTTGGGATGGGTTCTATGGCTTTTTGGATGTCTAATCCCTGCGTTAAGTGGATCAAAGTTTTTGAAATCCCATATGGAAAGCACTTCCAACATTTCTCCTTGTTTCTTTTACTCAAGAACAAAAAGACATTGTTCCATTCATTTACCAAAAGTTGCATGAGAATATTTTGCTAGATAAACAGATGCTGGAAAAAGAACAATACATTTGTGTATCCCTCCACCTTATGTTTGTCTCAACCCGTGGAACAATAAATAAATTGAAAAATCGCCGTCGTGGTACTGAGGGATTCACCTGTAAAGATTGATAGGGTTGGTATTTGATTAAAATGATCACGAGATGGTGAAGATACATACAACCTTCAAAACTAATATATATCCAACAAAATTCCAAATTCCTGAATCTCTGTACTTGAAATAGGCCAAATGGGGGTTTTATTGATCACATTCTCATTGCATTCAGGTAGATAGTATGAGTTAACATAAAGATGCTGACGATGTTGATGATCATGAAAAGTTAAAAGAACATGCATATATCAGTAACCCTAGTGCAAAGTAGGGTTTTCTGTTGTGAAGAACCTTATTAAAAATAAAATGCAGCCATAAAAAATCTCTAATTTCATTGAATGCAGTCCATTGATTGTTACTATGAATATCTGTGGCATAAAACAGAGGAGCGGCGGAACTGGATTCTACATCTTATCCCAAAACATAAAATTATAAGATATTGGGAAAAAAAGGAAGAACCCTGATGAGGAAGTGAACAAAAACTTGAAGCTTGGCACAAAGAGAATAAGAAGTCTGTTTGAGAAAGAGGCGCTCCTGGATGGGCAAAGGAGATCAGAGGGAGATGGGGGCAGAGACGAGAAAGTGCATGAGAGAATGAACAAATATTCTTATGTGAGAAAGATGTTTATGAGAGTGTGACTCACAAAAAAAAAAAAACTCATAGGCCTTGAAGCCGTTTCTAAAGAGGTGTGTTTTCTGGTGAAAAGAGTAAAGAAGAATCGAAAGGAGATGACCTATATCAAGAGGATATGATGTGGCTTAAGGGAGAGGCAGAGTTTAGAGATCTTTAAGGAGTAAGAATTAGAATGAGAAACCAGACCTTGTGTTGATATAACAAAAGATTGTACTTCAGGGCTATGTGAGAGAAATGGAGAGGTGCCAAGATCAAACAAAGCGTAATTATGGGCAACTTTATGAGATTCAGGGAGACACAGAGAAAGATGCATAGACACAGAGTTACTGGGATGGGGAGTTTCACCGATGAAGAGACTTAGTGGTTGAGAGGAGGGGATACTCATACTAATCATTTTTCTATTGACATTCGTGAAAAGGAAATTTTAATATTTATGCTTGCAAGATAATATCACAGGGCGTTTCTTCTTCGGGATCCGCATCTACGACTCCAGGGTGCAGTTTGCATGAGAGCACACATTGCTAATTTTCATGTATTTTTATTTCTTTAATATTTGTCATTAAGGTTTTGCTACAGTTAGCCTATTTGCAACAGGTCACCTTATCCCCATCAATTTTTGGCCAAATTATAGGACCTAATCCATTGAAGTTGTGCACATTAATAGGGCAGCTTGCAAAGACGATTGTGCTACCTACATCTTCCAACTAGAAAGACGTGCCGGATGCATTGAAGGAGCAAGTCTGGCAGATAGTCAGCGTGAGTGCTTATGCATTTGTCACTTTTAATTAAACATAATAATTTGATGTAATACATGCATGACTTTACTTTTGAATCATATTCTCTAACGTAGTTCTGGGATCTCACAACCAATGGGTATTGAAGAAATTGAAAGCCACCTGAAAAGATTGAAAGTCATCCTTCCACCATGATGTCCCCCCTTATGTTAGGCAAGAAGATTTTGGAGAGATTTGTGAGGGAGGTCCAAAATTCTAGAGTGACAGTGTACGGCTTCTAGGTCCATTTAGGTTCATCCTCACTCTTCTAGAAGAAAGAGATAGGCTAGAGTAGCGGAAGTGTTGGTAAGTGTGAATATTTCAAAAGGTTTCACTTGCACGTCATATATAGCTCTACTCATATCAGGAAGGATTGGCTTCAGGCCAAGTGAGAACTTTTTCATTTAAATGCATTTTATGTCATTAAATCGCTCTACTCATATCAGGAAGGATTGGCATCAGGCCAAGTGAGAACTTTTTCATTTAAATGCATTTTATGTCATTCAATATGTTGTAAAAAAGATTTATGGAGAATGGATATATATGACTTTAATGTTTCATTCCTTAATGATTTGCATGTCTGAAGTTGACTTGTTGAAGTGGGAGGGTTGTGTATGAAATCCATTTGTAGTTTGGGAGGGGCAACGAGGTATTTATACGAAGTGTTTATTTATGTATAGGTACCTAATAGAATGTATAAAATAAAAATGAAATGCCCCCTCTTAAGAGGAGACTCTGAATTTTTATGAAATTTTTTAAGTCGAATTTTTCGTTAGGATCATTTCTATCAAACACTATTAAATGTTTGCTTTAATGTATTTATGCTTTTTATATATCATTCATTTTGAAGAATACCATTAATAGACTTTATATGGCTGACAGTTCCATTGCACAAAGAGATCTAGATAATGATTCTGTTTAAATGATATTATTCATTAGTTTTTTATTGGATCGTAATGTCTTCAAATGTCAATTTCGTATTCGTGAGCAAGTTTTGAAGTTGTTGTGTTTTCTTAAGGTCTTTAATCATAATTTTGGAGGATGTGTCGCAGCATGGGTATGGGTGTTTTGAAGATCGTGATCCAAAATTCTACTTCTTACAGGAGATCTTTGACAAAGGAGCAATCATTTACTCCTAAAATTAAATAAATATTTGGATTGATGAAATACTAACATAAGGTGTTCCTAATAATTTTGTAGGCTTGGAATGGTTCCCTGCATCAACAGGCATGGACAGATCAAAGAAGCGCATAAATATGAATGACTCAGTGTAGGTTGATGCATTTGCTTCAGAAGTTCATTTGTTTTGCCCATGGAAGAGTGATGGGTTAGTAGCTTGAGGATTCGGGAGCTATAAGATTGTTGTGGATGAGGACCTTGAGGAGAGCATAGAGTTGCTTGGTGGAAAGATGACTTTTGGAGATTTGGATTTGTGTGATGTCATTGATTAGCCTAAATTTAGGACTATACTTTAGTTTCTTTCCACCTTGTTCCATTTACACGTTATAGTTTAAATGATGTTGTATTTAAATGACCTGCATTTAAAGAATTTAAATTCAGTTTTTGAATTTTGTAATGTCTATTATAAATTTTTTCATGCCAGATTTAATCCTAATGGATGGATGATTGTTGGTAGGAGTAGGATGGATGATTGCATGCATTGTATGAATTCTCCAAGTTTTTTTTTTTTTTCAAACATATTAATTTTTTTGACATTCTTTGGAAAATAAAAAATGATGGCTCAAACAAAACCGTTATTTAATTTTAAAACTTTAAAAAAAAAATAAAAATAAATAAAGTGTAAAAAAGAAGAGTCATTTTGGAATAGACGACGAGTCTTAGAACGCAAAAAAATCAAAGGCCTATACCATACCTATAGTTAAATGGTAAAATTAGGCGAAAGGTCCCTATAAGTGAATGTATCCAGCCTCCAGTCTAAGGAAAACTTATTAAGGCCTATGGTACACTCAGCTAGACTATTTACAGTGAGAGGTCCTTGAACCCCATGTTTGCATTTTTCTTGAATAAATTGCCCTTTCAACCGATTTTGGTACAAAATTTTGAAATTCAAATTTTAAATCTTAATTATAACTCTTCTTCTGCGACAAGGGAGTCACAAATCAGGCGATCGAAGATCAGATGTTCAGAGATTGCATGAAGAAGACGACTGGGGCCTGTTCACTTTGCCGGAGATTGCACGATCAGTGTTTTTATTGGATCTGATCCTCGGGAGAGTCACAGATCAGGCGATCGAAGATCAAATGTGTTCTGATCGATGGATTTTTTGGATCTTTTCCAGCGCCTGCTCAGCGTCAGTGTGTAAAGGAACTTTATTCTCTCTGCAAATCTGTCTTATCTCTTCCAATGGTTGGACGGCCCTGATCTCATTGTTCTGCCAGGAAGGATTGAAGACGCAGGCTACAGATTCTTGGGAAGAAGTCCAAGATTGGAGTTGCAGAGCATAGATCGGTTTCGATCTCTGTTGGGCCACACAATCAGTTGGCAAAGGAGAATGGAGAAGGGTTCTTAATTTCGGAGAAAACAGAGTATCCAATACTGCCATCGCTGCAAACAGAGAAGAAAGCCGCCGAATCAGATCGGAGGAAGCCGCCGCCGTTGACTGCGTGTCGCCGGAGTCCTCCGCCGCCGCCGTCCCGGCTGTAGTGCCATCGCAGGTTCTCGCTGTCATCGGATCAGCCTGCCGACACCGGTATCGGATCTATGAGGACCCGTCCCTAGACATACCTGGTGGGACCAATTTGACCAAGTCAACCATAGGTTATCCTAATTACAGATGGGCTTCCCTTGGAGAATTATGAATTTAACCTTAGGATGACCCAACTACCCGTGGCCTGACCCATTACCCATTAATTAAGGGCACTTTAGTCAAACCCTACCCCACCTTAATCCCATGTGAGCCCCACCTCACTCATCTCACTCTCATCACACCCCCCATCTCATTTTCCCCTTTTTCCCCATTCCCTATTCTAGGTCACGATGGAGACCCTTTCCCCTCTCCTCAGTCACTCCACACCAACACAACACAGCAGCCCCTCCATCTCCATTTCTCTCATTCCTCTCTTATCTCATCTCTCTCGTTCTCTCTTCCTCCCTCACGGCTTGCTGCCACTTCGCCGGACGCCGTCGTCGCCATCACAACGCCGGCCATCTTCTTCTCCTCTTCATCTCGGTTCTCTTTTCCTCATCCCCCTCATCCATCTCTTCTTCCCCAACCCTTGCCGCCCATGCCGCCGGATTCCGAGCACGGCGCCATCGCCATCGCCGTGGATGATCTCTCGATCACTGGCAGCCACTCCACCTCTCTTTTTCCATTTTTCGTTTCTTCTTCCCTCCCTGTTTCTCTTTCCTTTCTCTGTTTTCTCCTTCTCCCTTAATCCTCTCTCACTCCTCCCAGCCAACGAAATTACCCAGCCCCTCCATTTCTCTCTATTTTCCATTTCTTTCCCCTCTCTTCTCTCTTCTCTCTCTCTCTGTTTTCCCCATTCTTCCCCTTCACTGTCTTACTCTTTCTCTCTAATTCTCCATTTCCATCTCTCTATTTCCCCCATTTCCCTTTCTCTGTTTCTCTCTTTCTTTCTCTATTCTTTCTCTTTTCTCTCTCCCTCACTCACTTCACTCACTGCCCACAAGACTGAGCACCCATCTCACCATTATCTCTCTCTCTTTTTAATTCTTTCTCTATGTACTCCATTCTTTCTTTCTTTCTGTTTTCACCCTTTCCCTTACCCAATGAACCACCATCATCACCACTAATTTAGTGGGCCACCAATCAAGTGGGCCCCACAACCTTCGATCATCACCATCATCTCCGCATGGACCCACAAGCTTCTCATCTCCAATTGCAAGCCACCACCCCATTCCCTTCATTGTTTGGTAAGCCCTTCTTCCCCTTAGGTTTGGATTAATAATTGGGTGTAGTAGTGTGTTAGTAGCTTAGAGCTTCCCATTGATTTATGTTTATTTAGTTTTACTTTGCTAATTATTCCTTAGGTTTGATTTGTTGGGCTTTGAGCTAGTGCTTTTGGATTTGGGCATCTCCAACGAAAGGCAAGTAGACATGCTTAGATTCTTTAATTAAATTGATTAACATGCTTAGATTGGTAATTACTGTCTTTTATGGATGTTTGGCATGATTTCTGTATTTGGATGGTTGATTGGATGATAAGATGTATAGAATTGTTAGTCTAAGCTCTTTTTATGTGTATTTGGCCATTGAATGGATGAGAATCCCTCATTTGGAAGATCAATGGCCCACTTGTTATGAGATCATGATATAGGAGATGTGTTTGATGTTTGGAAGTGTTTGGTGAATATTGGAATGAAAAGGGAGAAATCCAGGAATTACGGTACTTGCAACAGTATTCAGCTAGGCAGGGCAGGTTAGCCGAGCTCAGAGCAGGTTGGCCGAGCTCAGAGCCTAGTTGGCCGAGATCAGAGCAGTTTGCCGAGCTCAGAGCCTAGTTGGCCGAGCTCAGAGCAGTTTGGCCGAGCTCAGTGCCTAGTTGGCCGAGCTCAGAGCAGGTTAGCCGAGCACAGTGCCTAGTTGGCCGAGCTCAATGCCTGGTTGGCCGAGCTCAGAACAATTTGGCCGAGCTCAGTGTCTGGTTTGGCCGAGCTCAGAGTAGGATGGCCGAGCTCAGTGTATACATTGACATTCCCCAGATTTGTACCCTTTTATGATTTGATCATGTGTGGGCCCTGTTGACCTTCCATTTGGACTATTTGGGATACGCTATACACGAGTCAAGGGCCGGGGCTTAACCTTGACCCGTGTAGCCATCTAAGTAGGGTCTTGGGTTGTAAATGGAACCTGATTCAAGGGTTATGGATGTCTTATGATGCTAAATACCTACAGGAGCACCAAGGATACTTAATAAGCATCTGGGGACTCCGGTGATCACTGTCTTAGGTGGAGTGGGACCTTGGACCTGAATAGAGGGGCAGCAATCATCGATGGAATTTTGGGATGTGTGGTATCTATGTTGATGAAACGGACACTAAGGCTGGCTGGTAGATCCGAACCTTGGATGTAGGCCTTGAGAGGTACTATAAATCAGGGCATTGCACTTAGGCTCTGATCCATGATCACGGTCCGTATTGGATGAGATGTCAGGACATGGCACTTGAAGTCCTGACCGATAATATTGGGAACTTAACGATAGATACTAATAGACGGACTGTATATTGAGATAATACTAATTAAGCATATAGAGAAGCGGAGTTTACCAAGGGTATGCACTATTAAACTGTTGGGAACCACAAGGATGGACTAGCTATACCCGAACTCCGTGCCTCGTACCCTTGACTATTATCATCTCATATTAAGGATAAATAAAGGCTATCTAGTCGGAGTACCCCCACCTAGTGATCTGTAGATTTGTGGTTGTACGATTAGTCTGCCGAGGGTTATGATGCCGGCATGGACTTTGATATTGTGATGTGATTGACACAGTAGGTACCAGGTGTTGGGTGGGGTAATGAGACCGCCGGCGCTCGGACCGGGTGTATGGATGGACGGCGATATTGATCTAGCACGTAAGTCAATGACTGGGACTTGGCCGTGGCTATGGATATTGGTTTGGTTAAGATAGCACGTAAGTTCCAATGACTGGGACTTGGCCGTGGCTATGGATATTGTTGGTTGAGATAGCACGTAAGACCAATGGCTGTGACTTGGTTGTAGCTATGGACATTGATGGATTCTTGTACGCTCTTATTCGATGTGACGACAACTGTGGGTGGCTATGACCCCCATGGTTGTGTGTCAATCGACAGTTGTTGGGACCGATGACGATGGGCTGGCTCTGACCCCCACGTCCTTTGTACTTCAACTGTGGACGTACCTTTGTGTGCTTCTATGTATGTATATTGGATGTATGAATATATATATTATGGATATCATTGTTTATTGCCTTTAACTGCCCGCCGGTGCTACGGTTGGATCTGGATGCGATGGATACGACTATGGTAATGTCACTTCCTCTGTTTACTTCTGCTACTGATGGACTCTGATGTGCTTGTGTGGTTTATCTGATGTTTTGATGGCTTCTCTTATCTACTTGTTAGGTGTATCAAACTCTGTTATATCAATATCTTGATTATCGTTCATGCACTCCACTCTACACTGCTTTTATGTTGCACTCTGATATTCTATATTATTATCGAGATACTAATCATGCAGGTACAGCTGGGATCAGGTATGATCTTCTTTCCTATCTAATGATATAATGTATTGCCATCTAAACATGCCTATTTGGCCTGACTCATCGAGGCCTGACCCAATCCTTGGTGTTTTCAGGTATCTTCTCGTCCGCTTTCTTGATTGGTGGTTTGTTTGGCGACTGATCCGTTGCCGCAGGGTTCAGAGAATGATGCATTTGGTGCATCGTGAGGCGTCTATCATATAGATCTCTATTCTTTCCTTTTTTTGTAGCTGGCCGTGTTGGCCTAGGACTGAATAGTTAGTTTAATTATGGAAAGTACCTTGTAATCTTTTAAAGTGAAACAAATTTTAGGGCCTTGTCCATTTACCTGCTCATATGAGATTCACACTTGATTATATTATTGGATTTTCCGCATCTCTTAGGTACTTTCTCGTAGCGCCCCGAGATTCGAGGCGCCCGGGATTTTGGGGCGTTACATTTTGGTATCAGAGCCTTTACGGTTCTCGGACAACTAAAACACTTAGCAACTCTTAGGATTCGATGTGAGGATTGGGTAGGCTTAGACTGGTAACGCGATGGTTGTTTGTTGTTTGTCTTTGTCATATGTGTTTTGTTTGTTCTAAAAATGTTTAATTGCAGATCATGTCACAGCAGCATGGTTCAGATAGGGGTAGTCAGGGCACCATAGAGGACAGATTTGAGCAGTTTGTGCAATCTCAGACCAGGATCAACACTCAGATGTCGGAGATTCTTAACCGTATGACCCAACAGCCGCAGACTTCGCAGTTCCCACCGGTTTGTTGCACCGCATGAGCCAGATCCGTACGAGCTATTCGAGAGGTTCCGTAAGAGGAGACCTTCAGAGTTTAGTGGATGTGGAGACCCGATGGAGGCAGATTCATGGATTATTGAGATGGAGCGGATCTTCAGGATGCTTCCGTGTACCGGCAGACAGCGAGTACAGCTAGTGACCTACATGTTCCGGGATGTAGCGGAGTTATGGTGGATGACAGTGAGAGTTTCCTTAGACAGACATGGACGATTCAGTAGCTTGGGAGACATTCAAGGGAGCAATTTCTCCGGAAGTTCATCCCCAGCACCCGTCAGATCTCAGAAGCTTCGGGAGTTTGAGCAACTACTTCAGGAAGACATGACAGTTTATGGAGTATGAGGCACAGTTCATCCGTTTATCACGATTTGCTGGGAGACTTATCACTGCAACATCAGAGAAGATCAGACGCTTTGTATACGGTCTTCGAGCGGACATCCAGTTGCACATGACTCCTATAGAGCTCCCCACGTATGAGGCTTATGTGGAAAAGGCGATATGGGTGGAGAAGGCTCTTCACAGGGTAGCCTTAGCCCAACAAAGGGCTTCCGAGCAGACGAAGATGTTGCAAGTGTATCCAAAAGAGGATGAAGATGAGGCAGTCCAAGGTGATGAGCAGCTGTGGATTGATTGGGAGTTTCAGCAGAGACAGCAGCGCTATCGCAGAGGCTGTGAGACCAGTGAGCATCGGAGACGGTCAGGAGCATGCTATGTGTGTGGAAGCTTTAGACACAAGGCTCGCAACTGTCCAAGGAAGAGAACCGTACTTCAGGACACCGCCAGCAGACTCATACACTTTTATCACCTGAGATTCCCACCAGTACAGTACTCGAGGTGCAGCCTATTCAGCAGTGGCCCCTATACCCGCAGACACAGGATCAGTTTCAGCCAGCTTGGGGTTATCCGGACAGTTCTGCAGCACTTCCGATTGGTGAGAGACATCAGCCTGATTTCCCTAGCGAGCAGTGACTCTGAGGTCAACTTTTTCGGAGGTTCGCTTTATCTATTATGGTTGATGTGCTAGATCTCTTGTGGTTGTTATGCTTAGGATCCTTGTAATGTGTGTGCTCTTATATTGTGTGAATGATTGATTGTTGCTTCTTAGATATCCTAATGTCCCATTTAGGAGTGAGGGGTATGTAATACCCGAGTTGTCCTTTTTAGAGTCGGGAATTGTGAGACATCCCGAGATAGTTCTTTAGGAGTGAGGGGTGTGTGACACCCCTAGTTACCCTTTTAGCAGCTCAAGGTGAATGATACCTGAGCTAACCTTTTTAGTTAGTAGTGTGGAGCTTGAGAGACCCCCGACCTATCATTCCTGTAGATGTGAGAGGTGTGCGGCACCTCTAGTCAATCCTTTTAGAGTCAAAGGAGTATGATACCCAAAGTAGTTCTATTAGAATGAGGAGTGCGAGACACTCCGAGTTAGATCTTTAGGAGTAGGGTGTGAAAACATCCGGGTTGTTCCTTAGGAGTGAGGGGTGTGCGACACCCCTAGATAGTCCTTGTAGTATCGAGGAGTGAGACACCTCGGACTAGTCCTTTAGAAGTGAGGAGAGTGTGATACAACCTAGTTGTTCCTTTTGAGATTGAGATGTGAGACACCCATAGTCAGTTCCTAGGAGTGAGGGGTGTGCGA
The DNA here is from genome assembly GCA_012931725.1 of Litsea cubeba. Classification (NCBI taxonomy): domain Eukaryota; kingdom Viridiplantae; phylum Streptophyta; class Magnoliopsida; order Laurales; family Lauraceae; genus Litsea; species Litsea cubeba. The sequence continues at coordinate 65,993,331 of CM022945.1, read as the reverse complement.
CACCCCTAGTCGGACCTATTGGAGTTAAGAGTGTGAGATGCCTTGAACTAGACAGAGTTGAGTAGCTGACCTTGTTAGAAAACTAGAATATTAGATGTCCAGATCCCATCGACCAAATAGTTGAGGTCTAGTATTCTAGAGTGTCAGAGGGTAAACCTTGGTTGTTTTGCTAGCTGTCTGTTAGTATCCTAGAGTGTTAGAAGGCCAGATTCTCCAATCTTGCCAGTTGTTGATTGTGACTTGTATTTCTGTTTTACTACTTGTGATTGTAGTGTGGATTGTTATTTAACTAGTTGTTGTTTGTAACCTGTTTGTTAGAAGAATAGTTCTAGTATCCCTTCCTAGTTAAGACTAGCTATTCCGAGTGTTAGCTGGGTAGTTTAACTCTCATTCTTCATAGTTGGTTATAGTAGAGACCTTGGAAGTTTAGAAGTAGTTGTTTTCATTTGGGGACCAAATGAGTTTTAGGAGTGAGGAATGTGAGGACCCGTCCCTAGACATACCTGGTGGGACCCAATTTGACCAAGTCAACCATAGGTTATCCTAATTACAGATGGGCTTCCCTTGGAGAATTATGAATTTAACCTTAGGATGACCCAACTACCCGTGGCCTGACCCATTACCCATTAATTAAGATGGCACTTTAGTCAAACCCTACCCCACCTTAATCCCATGTGAGCCCCACCTCACTCATCTCACTCTCATCACACCCCCCATCTCATTTTCCCCTTTTTCCCCATTCCCTATTCTAGGTCACGATGGAGACCCTTTCCCCTCTCCTCATTCACTCCACACCAACACAACACAGCAGCCCCTCCATCTCCATTTCTCTCATTCCTCTCTTTCTCTCATCTCTCTCGTTCTCTCTTCCTCCCTCACGGCTTGCTGCCACTTCGCCGGACGCCGTCGTCGCCATCACAACGCCGGCCATCTTCTTCTCCTCTCTCATCTCGGTTCTCTCTTTCCCTCATCCCCCTCATCCATCTCTTCTTCTCCCAACCCTTGCCGCCCACTGCCGCCGGATTCCGAGCACGGCGCCATCGCCATCGCCGTGGATGATCTCCTCGATCACTGGCAGCCACTCCACCTCTCTTTTCTCCATTTTTCGTTTCTTCTTCCCTTCCCTGTTTCTCTGTTTCCTTTCTCTGTTTTCTCCTTCTCCCTTAATCCTCTCTCACTCCTCCCAGCCAACGAAATTACCCAGCCCCTCCATTTCTCTCTATTTCCATTTCTTTCCCTCTCTCTCTCTCCTCTCTCTCTCTCTCTCTCTGTTTTCCCCATTCTTCCCCTTCACTGTCTTACTCTTTCTCTCTAATTCTCCATTTCCATCTCTCTCTATTTCCCCCATTTCCCTTTCTCTGTTCTTCTCTTTTCTTTCTCTATTCTTTCTCTTTCTTCTCTCTCCCTCACTCACTTCACTCACTGCCCACAAGACTGAGCACCCATCTCACCATTATCTCTCTCTCTTTTTAATTCTTTCTCTATGTACTCCATTCTTTCTTTCTTTCTGTTTTCACCCTTTCCCTTACCAATGAAACCACCATCATCACCACTAATTTAGTGGGCCACCAATCAAGTGGGCCCCACAACCTTCGATCATCACCATCATCTCCGCATGGACCCCACAAGCTTCTCATCTCCAATTTGCAAGCCACCACCCCATTCCCTTCATTGTTTGGTAAGCCCTTCTTCCCCTTAGGTTTGGATTAATAATTGGGTGTAGTAGTGTGTTTAGTAGCTTAGAGCTTCCCATTGATTTATGTTTTAATTTAGTTTTACTTTGCTAATTATTTCCTTAGGTTTGATTGTTGGGCTTTGAGCTAGTGCTTTTGGATTTGGGGGCATCTCCAACGAAAGGCAAGTAGACATGCTTAGATTCTTTAATTAAATTGATTAACATGCTTAGATTGGTAATTACTGTCTTTTATGGATGTTTGGCATGATTTCTGTATTTGGATGGTTGATTGGATGATAAGATGTATAGAATTGTTAGTCTAAGCTCTTTTTATGTGTATTTGGCCATTGATGGATGAGAATCCCTCATTTGGAAGATCAATGGCCCACTTGTGATGAGATCATGATATAGGAGATGTGTTTGATGTTTTGGAAGTGTTTGGTGAATATTGGAATGAAAAGGGAGAAATCCAGGAATTACGGTACTTGCAACAGTATTCAGCTAGGCAGGGCAGGTTAGCCGAGCTCAGAGCAGGTTGGCCGAGCTCAGAGCCTAGTTGGCCGAGCTCAGAGCAGTTTGGCCGAGCTCAGAGCCTAGTTGGCCGAGCTCAGAGCAGTTTGGCCGAGCTCAGTGCCTAGTTGGCCGAGCTCAGAGCAGGTTAGCCGAGCACAGTGCCTAGTTGGCCGAGCTCAATGCCTGGTTGGCCGAGCTCAGAACAATTTGGCCGAGCTCAGTGTCTGGTTTGGCCGAGCTCAGAGTAGGATGGCCGAGCTCAGTGTATACATTGACATTCCCCAGATTTGTACCCTTTTATGATTTGATCATGTGTGGGCCCTGTTGACCTTCCATTTGGACTATTTGGGATACGCTATACACGAGTCAAGGGCCGGGCTTAACCTTGACCCGTGTAGCCATCTAAGTAGGGTCTTGGGTTGTAAAATGGAACCTGATTCAAGGGTTATGGATGTCTTATGATGCTAAATACCTACAGGAGCACCAAGGATACTTAATAAGCATCTGGGACTCCGTGATCACTGTCTTAGGTGGAGTGGGACCTTGGACCTGAATAGAGGGGCAGCAATCATCGATGGATTTGGGATGTGTGGTATCTATGTTGATGAAACGGACACTAAGGCTGGCTGGTAGATCCGAACCTTGGATGTAGGCCTTGAGAGGTACTATAAATCAGGGCATTGCACTTAGGCTCTGATCCATGATCACGGTCCGTATTGGATGAGATGTCAGGACATGGCACTTGAAGTCCTGACCGATAATATTGGGAACTTAACGATAGATACTAATAGACGGACTGTATATTGAGATAATACTAATTAAGCATATAGAGAAGCGGAGTTTACAAGGGTATGCACTATTAACTGTTGGGAACCACAAGGATGGACTAGCTATACCCGAACTCCGTGTCTCGTACCCTTGACTATTATCATCTCATATTAAGGATAATAAGGCTATCTAGTTCGGAGTACCCCCACCTAGTGATCTGTAGATTTGTGGTTGTACGATTAGTCTGCCGAGGGTTATGATGTCGGCATGGACTTTGATATTGTGATGTGATTGACACAGTAGGTACCAGGTGTGGGTGGGGTACTGAGACCGCCGGCGCTCGGACCGGGTGTATGGATGGACGGCGATATTGATCTAGCACGTAAGTCCAATGACTGGACTTGGCCGTGGCTATGGATATTGTTGGTTAAGATAGCACGTAAGTCCAATGACTGGGACTTGGCCGTGGCTATGGATATTGTTGGTTGAGATAGCACGTAAGACCAATGGCTGTGACTTGGTTGTAGCTATGGACATTGATGGATTCTTGTACGCTCTTATTCGATGTGACGACAACTGTGGGTGGCTATGACCCCCATGGTTGGTGTCAATCGACAGTTGTTGGGACGATGACGATGGGCTGGCTCTGACCCCCACGTCCTTTGTACTTCAACTGTGGATGTACCTTTGTGTGCTTCTATGTATGTATATTGGATGTATGAATATTATATATTATGGATATCATTGTTTATTGCCTTTAACTGCCGCCGTTGATACGGTTGGATCTGGATGCGATGGATACGACTATGGTAATGTCACTTCCTCTGTTTACTTCTGCTACTGATGACTCTGATGTGCTTGTGTGGTTTATCTGATGTTTTGATGGCTTCTCTTATCTACTTGTTAGGTTGTATCAAACATCTGTTATATCAATATCTTGATTATCGTTCATGCACTACACTCTACACTGCTTTATGTTGCACTCTGATATTCTATATTATTATCGAGATACTAATCATGCAGGTACAGCTGGGATCAGGTATGATCTTCTTTCCTATCTAATGATATAATGTATTGCCATCTAAACATGCCTATTTGCCTGACTCATCGAGCCTGACCCAATCCTTGGTGTTTTTAGGTATCTTCTCGTCCGCTTTCTTGATTTGTGGTTTGTTTGGCGACTGATCCGTTGCCGCAGGGTTCAGAGAATGATGCATTTGGTGCATCGTGAGGCGTCTATCATATAGATCTCTATTCTTTCCTTTTTTTGTAGCTGGCCGTGTTGGCCTAGGACTGAATAGTTAGTTTAATTATGGAAAGTACCTTGTAATCTTTTAAAGTGAAACAAAATTTTAGGGCCTTGTCCATTTACCTGCTCATATGAGATTCACACTTGATTATATTATTGGATTTTCCGCATCTCTTAGGTACTTTCTCGTAGCGCCCCGAGATTCGAGGCGCCCGGATTTTGGGGCGTTACAGGATCGGAGTCTGCCACCTTCATCGTTCGATCGCTGGCCATCGCTCGTCCCCGCCAATGCCCCATCGCCGGGGAGGAAGAAGACTCCGCCAGCAGTCTGTGGGTTCTAGTTACAGAAACTAGAACCAGAACAGAACGAAGAAGAAAGGGTTCTAGGTTTTTCGCCCAGGCCAGGTCAGGTTCCAGGTCAGTTCTGACCTGACCTGCTACAGATGCCCAGCCCAGGGCCTAGACCAAGTCAGGTTAGGTTTGGGTCAGTTCCGCCATCCGAGTTTTTGTCAAATTTATCCGAGTTGTTGTCAAATTTATCTGTGTTTTGTTCAAATTTATCTGTGTTTTTGTCAAATTTATTTGAGTTGTTGTCAAATTTATCTGTGTTTTGTTCAAATTTATTTGAGTTGTTGTCAAATTTATCCGTGTTTTGTTCAAATTTATCTGTGTTTTGTTCAAATTTATTTGAGTTGTTGTCAAATTAATCTATGTTTTGTTCAAATTTATCTGTGTTTTTGTCAAATTTATCTGTATTTTTGTCAAATTTATCTGTCTTCTGTCATATTTCTTTGTATTTTTGGTAAATTTATCTGATTTTTTTTTCAAAATTTATCTGAGTTTTTTAGAAAATTTATTTACGTTTTTTTTGAAAATCTATATGCGTTTTTTAAATTTATTTGCATCTTTTGAAATTTATTTGTGTCTTTTCAAATTATTGCATTTTTTGAAATTATTGCATTTGTTAAAATTTATTTTCGTTATTTTAAATGTATTTGCATTTTTTTTAAATTTCCTTTGGATCTTTTGATATTTATTTGAGTCTTTTGAAATTTATTTGGATATTTTGAAACTTATTTGCATCTTTTTAAATTTATTTGTGTTATTTGATTATATATCGTTTTTTTTAATTTATTGCACTTTTTGAAATTATTTCATTTTTTAAAACTTATTTTCGTTTTTTTTGAAATTTATTTATGTGTTTTTAGAATTTATTTGAAAATCTGGGGATTCCATTAATCGTGGGTAATTAAATGTTAGTTGGTCATTATTAATGGGATATGTCAACAATCATGAGATGTAATTTAAAGAATTGGTAAACTAGACATTTCAGGTATGAAAAAGTATGAGAGAGACCTTTGGCTGCATATTTTATGTTAAGGGATCCGTCGCCGAATGCCCCTGGTTAAATTTGATATGTTAAAGAGGCTGCATGATGCCCCCCTAATCTCATGGTGTTGACTGTGACAAGGATTGCAGACGACCCCCCTAATACATATGGATTAAGGCAAACACTGATTAAAGAAGTGTCGAAATATTGATCCATGCCTTGTTTTCACAATTTGGGTCCTTTGGATATTTTTATATTCGCGGATCCTTTCACTTGCATCCTTGCATATTTAAATGATGCAAGGAAAAGTTGCATCTCCGTATCAACCCTTTGGATATTTTTATTTTGGCTTCCTCTTCCCAATCCGGGTACCCAAGGGCTGACCTATCCTTCTCAAGGTTAAAAAATGCAGGCCTAAAAATGAGCCCAAGCCCAAACAAGTCCAATCCGATTGGATTTTCATGTGAGCCATGAGTACATACAGGCTCAAGCTCGTCCCATCTCATGGTGCACTCCTATGTGCCTTTTGAAAGCTTATAGACACAGTCAGCTGGGTAGCCAAGAAGGCCAAGAAAGCTATTAAAGTAAAGTCAACTCAAAGTTAAATTAGGAGTAACTTCTAACAATTTTCTCTGAAATTTGAACCGAGTCTTGGATGAGTTGGCCTAGCCTTGGCTGAATCAATTGACTCATGACCGAATCAAACCGAGTCACTGCAAAACTCATCAAATACCTACTGATTCACCAAGTAATCAGTTTTATACCTGATTCAACTCAGTCTAGCTGCAAAACCAGCCCACCGAGCCCAACCAAGCAACAATGTGAGGCTGTGGTCCTAAGCTAGGCTATCCAAAAGCCTATCCAACCAAAGTGTATCATGAAAACTTCAAATAAATACTTCTCCCAGTTCTCCTAACAAGCCAGTAGCCATGGCTGCTGCAAAGCAACTCCTCCATTCCTCACGTGCTGCCTTGCACGTGCCATTCTCCTCCTCTTCTTCACCTCCTTTGAACTTCAATTCACAGGTATTTAGGACACACAAGTGTGTCCATTGCACTAAATTGAGCACAACTTCTAGCGGTCGGATTCTATCAATTGCGCCTAACCGGGCCTCCTCGCAAAGTGACGGCGTCATAGAAGCTGATATCGATGGTGGTGGGGTCCCTCTAGGTACTATGAAGCTGCCGCCGGATACTGACGTGGATAGATTTGAGACCTTGCTGTTTCAGGTACTTCTCTTTCTGCAGTTTATAATTTGTTGGCATGTTGTAATTGTGTGATGATGACACGACTAATGCAATGGCAATGGTACTTGAAGATAAGACCATGTAATCATCCAAGATAGCACATTTTATGGTTCTTTTTGCTATGCTCAATTGTTCCACTTCCTCATTCTAGTGTGTAATTTCTAGATGTAGTTCATTGATGACAGGATCCATTTGGTGAGAATGATTGGTTTTGCAAGTACTGCTCTACATGGGATACCCATCAAAATTCACATTAATCAGTCCATTCATAAATATATCAGTCCTCGCCAATTCTGGGCAGTTACAATATTATTAGTTAGAAGCTCTCATGGTGAGACTGATATTTAGAGAATAATAAGAAATGATAAAGACGCACTGCGCTTAGGCTTCTTGGGACCATTTGGCAATGGCAATTCAGATAGAGGTGAAAAAAAAAAAAAAAAAAAAAATAAGGACCAGAATATTCTAAAAATGAATGACTTCTCTGATAGAGGAAGCGGATTATTTGAATGTCATTAGATGTGGACTCTAATGACAAAGCGGATAGCCATGGGAATGGAGTGTGGAGCCAATCACTAAGAAGGTTAAGAGGTTGAGTTCCTCATTGTGCGTTTGATTTACGCACATCTCAAGAGAATGGGATTAAGAGTCAAACTCCTTGGCGGAATATGGAGTTTCCAAGCCTTTGTAACATTGTATCTTTATAATTTTGTGTTCTTTCCTTAAAAATTGTTGTTGTCCTTGATTAAACAGTTTTCACTTTTGTACAGCCATTCCTTTTTCAATTAAATTCCACATTAGTTATCCAAAGAAAAAAAAATTGTAGAAAAATTCAGGGTCAGATCATTTTAGCTTGTTTTTCATTATTTGCATGCATTCTGGAATCTTAAACATATTTTTCCTGGTTTATGACAGTGGGCCAATAGTCTATGCCAAGGAGCCAATTTGCCTCTTCCAGTGCCTTTGAAGGTTTGTTTTATGACACTATTATCATCATATGCCTCTGGATTTTAAGATTCTTTCGCCCTTGATCAATGTTTTCTATATTGGTTCATCCATGATGCAGTCACTGGCTGCATGGAAAACAATCCAGGTCGTCCATCAGAGGGCTCTGATTATATATAATAATACTGAATAATGATGGGGCAATGCCACCTGTCTCTGCTTTGCTCTTCAACACTGCTGCTTGATCAGTTCTGTTTTGAGTTCACCTTTGACAGTAGTCAAGTGAGCACAGAGAAGTCCAACAGATGCGATACTAGTATGATCTTGCTTATCCAAAATAGCGCCTAGCTGTTGGATACATGTGGATCATCTCTGAAAGAAGCCAAGTGCGGACCATCATGGATAGAGTAGCAGCAGTAGATCTCAAGTGAAATGAAACCGCAAGTCACGGTCTTTTTGTTTTGGCAAGTTGATTTACCCACATTGATCAATTGCTATCACTCGTGCTCACCGCAGTATGTTGGTTCACTGCAACTCACATCTGCGTACACATTGTTATATATACAGTTGGTGAAACCAAACTGCTAATCTGATGAACTTACACCACTAGCAATGGCCAACAATAGAATAAAAGAAATAACACTTATCCAAAGAACCCAACCCTGAAACTAAAATGGATACTTACTCTTCAAATTTTGACCATAAATCATGTTCTATTATCGAATTTTTTTGTGAAGACAAGATGAGCAAACTAGCTTTGCCTACTTGGAGTGGTTTGTCCCTCCATCATGGACTATCTATGGTAGCAGCAACCAGATAAACGACAGAGACTCACCACATGAAAAGACATGCTCATTTGAGCTGCACAAATGGAAAAAAACTGACCCAATGTGCTATGAGACAACCTCTGAACATTGTTATCAGAGCATTAACTTGTTAGTCGTATGAGCAAATTACCCTACAAAAAAAAAAAATGTTTCAATATAATTAGTCTAATAAAGTATTATATTATAAATTGAATAGGTAGACAGAATAAAAGGAGGAGCAAGATTGGGCTTTATAACTATTGAAGATGCGAAGACCGAAGTCTGTGTATATATAGATTGCCTGGTTTTTCCTGCAACCAAAGATTCGAGTCCTATGTTCCGAGCAGTAAGGAATGGAACTATGAAAGACCAACCACCTCCAGGGGAACCAAGGATCATGAGAAGTCTGCTTCAAGCACTCCAGAAATCTGTTGAAATCGCACGGATTTGAGCAGTGGCAGAGTGGAAAGTTCTTGACTTGAGTATCATGTACTATTTAATTAATTTGTTTTCTTTAGCATTCTGGTATGTATATATAGGCTAAGATTTGAATGGAAAATTGGAAATTCTCTTTCATTTTGCATGAATCTGATTCTGGTATCTTTGTTCAGATTGTAAGACAAGCGGTAAAATACTAATTTTTATAACTGTCATTGTCTTTATTATTATTTTTCTTGAAACAGCCTTCTTGGAGAGCTACATAGAATTCTCCCCTTCTGTTTAATTTCAAGTGTTCTATTTACTTTGAGCAACACTAGAAATGGCTTTGCCAGTTCAAAGTCTTCATTATCATACGAGTGAACAATTGGTGAAACAAATCTGAGAGGAGCGTATTGTATATTGGGGCAGTGCGCTTTTCAAAATATTTGCATTGTTAGTGGGGTCTAAGCATTGTCTAAATATATTGTTCCATATAATGTGCTTCAGCTTTCGGTCAGACTTTTTTTTTTCTCCTTGTACGGTAAATTTCTACATTCACAGCTATCGCAACAAAATTTCCATCATGAATATCATCGCTGAACCTTTTTGGAAAGAGGGGTCAATAGGAATGCACAATGTGAAAGAGATAAGCAAATCGAGTTGATTAACTTAACCATGGAATCAGTTTCTACAATTACATTTTTTTTTATATTTCATCATTACTCAAACTGGCTTTGTAAGTTCGCAGGAGAATAGATGCGTCTTGGAAATTTTATGAAACATACGTGAAGGTTTGACTAAACCTAGATCAACCTTCTATTTAAGCCTTAACACAGGCAAGGTCCTTTCTCAGATTATTATATGAATTCCAAACATAGGTAATTAAACTAATTAATTAACTTAAGTCTAAATATGAATAAATCACCACAAAATAAGAAGAGACACAGGATTTTTACGTGGAAAACCCAACTCGGGAAAAAACCACGGGTGGTAGAGACCACCGAAAGCACAGCACTATAAAACGAAGATTACAAGTCAACTCACTAGACCTTTAACGCAGTTGTAACTCAACCTAAAAGGAATGTGAAGAACTTGCCGACGACTCGCCGTTCACCTTCACGTGCTAGCTTGAAACCCACCTTGAATGCCTCTTCAGGGTGCTTGATAACAGGGAAAAAGAATAAGTCTTCAGCGCAGTCTCCCTTGCACGATTAAGCCCACAAAACTCTCAAAGAATAAATCTTAAAGCTCAAGAGAATAAGATAGCTTTCATATATTGTTTGTGGCTGCAAGGGGTCAATAAATAGCCCAAGGTTCGTGCAAGATACTCTTAGGAACAAATCAGGACTCTTAGAAGAGGTTTGGAGAATCAGCAAACAAGAGTCCTGTTCGGACTGAAAAGTCCCAGCTCGCTATAGCGAGACTGGCTTTTGGTATTGACAGAATTGTTCCTCGCTATAGCGAGACTGGGTTTGTCTAGCAATCTGATGCGCGCCGAGCTTGTCCGGGAAAGTCTCTTAGAGGTCTTTAAGATACTTTAGAAGACTTCAAAGTTTATCTTGATCTTCAGAAGATGTCTTCAATTATCAAAGGGTTGCTTCACAGTCCTTTTCTAAAAGAAATAGAAAATACAACTCAATTAGGACTTGAGTTTTGTTCAAATTAAGAGAATTAGCCAACTAAAATTCTAACAATCTCCCCCTTTGGCAATTCATGAACAAAACTCCTAATACAAAATAGATCTCCTATCCTAGTACAAAAAATAATCCCAAAAAGACTGTAAAAAGATGAGACCACTTGTTTGGAAGATAACCTGTCCAAGAAGCAAACCTTGGGAAAGAACAAGCATAATATCACAGAAAGAGAATTAAACATATTGATAGATCTGACAGTTTGTCTAAGACAAGTCTAAGACAAAAGATAAAGACAAAAGATACTCCCCCTTTTTGTTTATAGGATTGAGAAAACAGCATAATAAAAGGGATATGGGTAAAGAAACAGAAAGTGCAAAATAAACATAAGAAACACCCGTTCAGAAACATCACTGATGGCGAAGCTGGTTACTACACCATTTCAGGACATACCTAACGGTTTTAAAACCGTTACTAAAAAATTTGTAACGGTTTTTTCTGGGTCACAGTTTGGGCGTTTCTAATCTGTTATAAACATTCCTAACGGTTATAAACCGTTACAAACACATTAATTGTAACGCTTTATTTCCGTTACTAAAATTAGTTCCTAACGGTTTTAATACTCATCTGTGTTAATAATTTTAAATAAAAAAGTAACAGTTTCGCAAGTTTTTGTAACGGTATTTTACACTTAACTATTTGTAACGGTTTTGTAAACTTTGTAACGGTTTTTTCGTGCCAAATTTGTGTTACTGATTCATAACATTCCTAACGGTTGTGAAATCTTTTGTAACGTTTTTTAAATGTTGCTATTCGCACAAATTAATAACGGTTTATAACCGTTACAAAACTGTTTCATATGTAGAAAAAAATTATCCAAAAACCACCCCTGAATACCGAACCTGCTGCATATATAAAAATGCCCTTTTACACGGTTCAAACATTAACAAGAAATCTCACACTTACATCCAATCAAATAATTTAAAAGCCTATAATTTAAAAAAAAATGACCCCACCAAGTTCCTCACACAGACTCACCTGGCAGATGGGAATATAAGTTTATTATCATTCAGATTGAGGAGCAGCTCTCAACTAAATTATCATTCAATAATAATTTAGATCCTTATTGCAGTAGAAAGGTTTGGCATTAAGTAGCATACTTTTGAACATGATGCATTTGAGGAATAGTGCTCATTTGAAATGGTTCCAGTAGTTTCAAAGATGATTCAATTAATCCTTGCATTAGTGAAATGCCAATTGAAAATGAACATGAAAACGAAATAAATGAAAATGAAAACGAATATAAAAATGTAGAAGAAAACAATGTACCTGGTACAAGACCACCACCAAGCACCTTGGCAACCTCTATACCAAAGAGTCCAAACCTAAGTACCAAATACAACAATTATCAGCATTATAAACTAAAAATTCAGATACTTAAAAAGAAGACGAACACTCATTTTCCAAAAATATTCATAGAGAGAGAGAGAGAGAGAGAGAGAGAGAGAGAGAGAGAGAGAGAGAGTAATGAATCCAAAAGAACTACTCAAAGTCTTTCGTACAAAAAGCCTCTCAAATTGTTAAGACATTTGTAGGCAAATTACCCAACAGAAACAATATAATGACACCATGGGACAAATCAAATGGAGTCTCAATCTCCATTCCAAGAGTCTCTATATTCTTAATATACCAAGTGTGTAAAAATTTCTAATGTAAAAGATTTTTCGAAATTTCGGCATAATCTCCCCTGTACGTGTGACATTTAATTTTTTTTACAACCTGTTAAGTACCTGTACATGACAAAAAAAAACACTTCATATAAACAACCCAATGCCCCAACACACTACAAAGTCATTCACCACTACGTCATCAATCATACACATTCAACCTTCCCTGCTTTTAAATCATCTCCCTACCATGTTGATGTGTATACTATCTGTGTATACTCTTATCAGCCCATTTGCAAGTGATTCCATTTTTTTTTGTTTTTGTTAGTTCAAGATACATCCAAAGACACCTGAAATGCCTAACATGTTTGATGTGTTGGCATATATGTGTTATGTTGGCATACATGTTTCAAGATACATCCAAATAACCAAGACATCCTTTTTTCAGAAAAACTTAGTAAGAATTATAAATAAACTACACCATAGAAAATGAAAAGCCAGCTACCAGCTATAGCTGGCTAAGAAATGTGCTATCTAGCCAAGGCATCTGCTTTGTATTTTCAATGCAAGTTTATATGGATACTCAGGAGGGAATGTGACTTTTCCATGGTAGTATCCACCTTCATAATATGATTAAAAAGAAGAAGAACATTCAGGTAGCAGATTAAAATCAACTATTAGAAACTTATCTTGAAGCCAATGAGAACTCAAAAGTGTATAGTCACAGCTCAAAACGAGATGGTACATTAGCTACTTTACAAGTTCAGAGTAGATTATTTACCCAAAAAAAAAGAAGTTCATAGTTCTTGCATTGCCCGATTGGAAAATATTATCATATCAATGCCCAACCCCTAAAACCATATGACGGAACAATCAATAGAGGCCAACTAAGAAATCAACCAGATATACATGAAAGAGTATAAAAGCATCTACTTTAAATCTTTTACCAGCATATGGTGTGCCTTCACTTCCCTCCAGTACATAATCTGAAATGAACAGAGAAGTCATTTCAACATATCTCGAAGTGCATGAACAACTTGAAAGCATGCGAAAGCAATACTTTTCTTTTTCATTTTTTTGAAAATCATAAAAGAGAAATATCAAGAACCTGTCCATTCTTTCTTAATGCCCTCCAATTTAACATGGTTTGGTCAAGCTACTAAAATATACCTTGGCCCAAATTCCAACTGACGAAAGATAGTAGGCCAAATTGGAGGGCATTAAGCTGATTTTTCAAAAAAAAAAAAATTAAGGCTTTTCCCCCTGTCCTGGATGACTCAAACAAGCCAAGCCAGCTATGCTTGGCCCAACTTTGTTTGATCTTGAGCTCTGTCAGCTGCCTCACAAACCAAGCTCAAGTTAGGGCCTAGGCTCTTCTTGTCTCCAGCTCCATTACTCATAAATGCATATACTTATATATGCAATATAGTAGATGGTATATATACGCAATATAGCAGATGGTATGTATGGAGTTCATGAGAAATTTGAATAGGGGTGTGGAACAGCTTGGTTAAGTTCCATGCAAGGATGGGTAAAAGCTTCAATAATAAGGAATTGATTCATGAGGAATTAAGTGTTATATGACATACATGAAGACATCAAGGGAAATGTTCACTTGGGTGAAAGTTCAAAGTTTTGGTGTGATCAGGAACAAATAAATACAGTTATGCAGTTGGTTCATTACAGTAAGTCGCAAGTTGCAACGTTGCATATGGTTTTCCACACTTAACAATGAATAGAAGTCCATTCACACTGATAAATATTCAATGATAATGCATAACTAGCTCAATGCTTCATAAATTTAGGTGTTTCATCACCCACTTGTGGATATAGAGTTTTAAAAGCATCTGTGGAACAATATCCTAGATATCCAATAAGAGTTTATGAAGTTTGCAGTTACTGCAGTCTACCAAAGCTGGCATTACCTACAATCTAATGTATCTTAGATCCATGTTCACTACATCCACATTCTTTAAAATGCTTGCTAATGTTGATCCTAAAGGCTAATGCCAAGATGTTCCACTTCTGTGATGCAAAGTTCAACTATATTAGGCAATCAATCTCTAAATACAATATCATGTCAGATCAGGAGGGCATTAAATGTTGATTTCCCATGGGTTGGATTATTAGAGTCCATGCAGATAAGATTAATGGCCGGGGTATTTCTTGCTACAATATCTGTCAAGCTCTAAATAACAATCTGTTTACTGCCTGTCCCTGTTCCTTATTGCATATCCTTAACCAAAATTTAAATTTTGGCCTTTTCTATCAGACTAGACTGCAATCATTGATGAAACTGAAAGATATCAGAATAGGAGACTGCAAGCTCATTACCAGGCAACTTAAGCGACTGAAAAGCTAAACAGGGAGGGCAGAGGTTTATGGCAACAGATCGAATTTATGGGCACATTCAAACACACATTTATTATAAACTTAAGCGAGTTGAAAAGATGCCAAATCATTTGTAAGTTTGACGAGCCAGTAAAAAAAATTCTCAAAAAAGCTCATGCTTCCATCCCCTTTATTTTGGATTATAGGCCCATGATTAATCCAACTCAATCACACTCTTCCATGAATTGAATTATATTATGATGTTGGTTGCATTAAATTATATTAAGTTTTCAAACCTAAAATCAAGGACTAAGATGATCCGATAATTCTGACATGTGCCTAATGCTAATCCACGTCGGAACCTTTCCATGCCCCTTACCCTCTATGATTGTCAAGCATTTTGGAGGTAGCACGGGAGGTAAACTTCGAAAGATGTGAAGATGAAGAAGGATCATCCACGAAACATGGTTCATCCCAAATGAACATTTTGTTCAACCTTTCTACTAACATATCTCCTGGTTCAACCTAACTCTGCTTCTTATTGCAAGTCAACAAGAAGTTTTCCATCTCTCCAACCAAAGAAAATGCCAAAGAATGAAACAAACAAGGAACTTCCTACTAAAAAATTTAGATATAAAGCACCAAAAATAATCAGTAGCCCAACTTAACAAGAAATTAAAAAAAAAAGCACCTAAAAATATACTATAAGGAAATTGCCTACTCTGTTTTTCATTTCACTGCTAACCCAACATGTACCTTTTAAAACAAAAATGTCTTGGCTTAGATTTTTTTTTTCAAATCATATAATTGTTTCGCCATCACCACTGTTACTGTCATTATCATCAAATTATAATCCCATCTTTCCATGCGCCAAAGGGAAGATCTCTAGTTGTGTATGAAATCCAGTGATAAACATATGAGTAAATTATACATAAACATGTGGTTGTATATGCACAGAATTTATGTTAAGATCAGATATTCAAAATTTCCAACCAGTAGCCCGGACCTCACAAATTGGGAAGCTACTCCCAATTCTTGCAACACACACACACCACTCTCAGCACCCTTCTTGCAGCTTTTCAATGGGCCAAAAATCTATTTAGTATGTCACTGTTAAGTGTTAACCATAACATGGGATAGATAGCCAATAGCCAATAAATGATGAAATTACAGGACTATACACTAATCAAATTGCAATCTTGGCCCGTCACCTTAATCCAACGCCACCAATTCCAATCACTGCAATGGCATACCCAGCACGCATATGAAAATGTGTGTTTCATAGCACCATAAAACGTAAAATAAGGACTAACCAAGCAGCATTGATGGTATAAAGTGAAAACACATTAAAATTGACAATTTCATTGCAGCATATAGTACGTGAAATAACAACTCTTTACATACAGGTCTAATATAATTTACCAGTTAACTCATTGAATAAATACTATCCTAACTAGAAGATAAGGAAAACAGCAAAAAGGAAAAGGCATATTTAGAAAATAAACTTGTATGGCTTCGGAAATGAAACCAGCAACACGCCCCCAAGTTCCATAGTCAATCAGATCTTGTACATATTTTGCATATTTTAATCCATCAGAGCCAAAAGCACCTCTATATGGATCTGGGTTCATGGCATGGTGAACCCCACTCTGATGGAAATGAAAGTTAGAAAAATGATTAAAACAATGAGCAGGTTTATCAAAAAGAGATATATAAAAATGGGTAACTATCTGATGCATCAACTTGCACCTACCAAGTTTCAAATATAGTGATTTGTTAGTGAGATCTCACTCAATCAAAATAATTCCTTTTCCTTTCAATGAGTTATTTTAATTCATCAGTGGGCAAATTACCATTGTTTTCCAATGGAAAATGAAGAGTAGAAACTAAAAGAAACTAGGAGCAGCAACTAAAAAGTCTGAAGCTTCTTTTATCATAAAAAAAAACTCTCTTTTATCATCAATATTAACTTTATGTTTTGATTGTGGCTGGACAGTGTTCACTACATCCACATTCTTTAAAATGCTTGCTAATGTTGATCCTAAAGCTAATGCCTAGATGTTCCACTTCTGTGATGCAAAGTTGTACTAAGTGCACATGATTCTCACCTACAACAGCCCATTGGGGAAGGGCTCCAAAGCTTGGATGAAGAAGAACCTTCCCTAGATCTGAAAGGACCCATATATTCAACGTACAAATATATTCAAATGTAGGACTAAAACATATAAGATATAGAACAAGAAAACTGAGAAATGAGATTGAAGTGGGTGGTGCATACCATGTATGAGGCCAGTCAAGTGCAACCAATCCTCATCAGGATAGTCTCTCCTGATTGCTTCAGCGGTCTGAAGCAAGTGCTCGATCTGGGGTTCATCAATGTCGGGGTCACTTTCATCAACAAATGAATTGAGGAGCTCACAGCATGCCCAAATGCTCATCTCTACCCTGTTCTGCTTGCCATACTCCTCTCACATTTTACTCACCTAAAATGCTCATCTGAGCCTTTGTATGGCATCCAAGATTCGGAACCAATGAATAATATTTCCAATTTCATAGTTTTCCTTTTCCTTTTTTAGTTTCATCATGTGATTGAAAATGACTATAATAGAATAAACACATAAATGCAAATAGTATTTTGCTTTCCAAATCTTGATGTGAAGTTCAAACAACTGAAAACCATTTGATGAGGTGAGAGGTGATTCAAATGAAAGATCGTATGTGTTTGATACATCTATTCAGACTGAAAGATCGTATGTGTTTGATACAAGCCCCCAAGCTCCAAAGCACTTATCCAAAAAAAGGAATCTGGTTAATTACCTCAAAAATCCTAAAACCCATCAAAGTTCAATATAAAAACCAAACACCCCAAACGAAAAGAATCCTCAGAATTCAACCAGAAAACAGAGAAGAAGACCATACCAGAGACTCCAAGATCATATCCAAAAAGAGATCCTCCAAGAGCGGCTACAATAACAGCAAAAATGAAATAACTTGTAATTCACCCCTCATACAGCTCTGCCCTATTTCCCTTGCCACCACCCACGAAGCCTCCTGCCATTGCTTGCAGATCTTCTACAATGGACAACACCTTTCAGAAGAACCCAATAAACCCAACACTCAGTTGGGTTGTTCTTTTTGCTTCTTCTTTTCCCTCCAGTCAACCGAAGCAAACAAAACAAAAAAGTAAACAGATATATATATAGAATATAGAATATAAAAAGATTGAGCCTTGTTTGTTCATCAAGCTTCTATCTTCTTATAAGATGGAAGAAGGATTAGACGAGGACAAGGAGATCTTAAAATATACAATGGCATTAAAAATAATCAGAGAGAGAGAGAGAGGGAGTTGTTGATCCACCAAAATAGGGCATTAGACAAAGGGCAACTTTCATAAGAGTTGAAAGAATAAACTTACCTAAATGTATGACCAAATGAGTTTATTTCTGGCACTGCAAATCCACCATCCAAACCCACTCGTTCGAATCAATAAGCAATAAGAAAAAGGCAGAAAACAGCAGCATGAAGAACCACAAAACCCCTCTGGCCTCCCTCCCTCCACGCCCTCTTGATAAGCTGCCTCAATAATGGGTTCTGTGACTGGAGATGATGATGGCTGCCTGAGGGTGGAGAGGGCTGATGGAGGACGAGTGGGTGGGTGCGAGGGCTGGAAAGGGCGATGGACGAGTGGGATCCGAGTGCGAGGGAGAGGGAGAGGGAAAGGGAGGGAAAGAGAGAACCGGTGGTGGCAGCTCTGGCGGAACAGATTGTCCGGCGGTGGCGTGGCTGGTGCGGCGGGAGGGCAGAGCGCGGGAGAGATTTCTGCTACAGAGAGGGAGAGGGAGAGGAAGGGAGACAGAGAACCGGCGCAATTTGTAGGACAATCGGGAGAGCAGCAGCTCAGAGCGAGACTGTAGCGCAAAGACACAGCAATGCAGCACTGCTGTGGAGAGACGACGCAAGAGGGAGAGCTGATCCATAGAGGGAGAACATTAGAGAGAGATCGATGAGAGAAGGAGAGCTGAGGGCGCCTTCGATTAGGGCTCTGCGCAGAGACCAGAGAGGGAGAGCAGTCGCGAGAGAGGGTCTGCCGTCTGCCGCAGCGAGAGAGAGATCGACGGAAGAGGGAGAGGGAGAGGGCAGAGCGCGGGACCAGTGAAAAAAAAGAGGGAAGTGAAAGCTGAAGAAAAAAGGGCTTTCGGTGGGGGTATGTATACAGGTTGGTAAGTAACGGTATATTAACGCCCATAAAACGTTAGGAAAATACGAAATTACCGTAACAAAATAATTATAAAATCGAGTAAAATTAATGTAACACTTTAAACCAATGTTAACGCCCATAAAACGTTAGGAAATTAGTTACACTTAAAAACCGTTACTTACCAAAAATCTTGAGCGTTACTAATATCCTATTTTGGTGTAGTGAACATTTCTGTCAGGTGATTACGGATATCAGTGAAGCCAGACACTATTCTTTCATCCATTTGTTCAATTTGAATAGATTGATCATACACTGCATGTTCTAAAGCCAGAAGACGATTCTCAATGGAGTGTTCAGCTACATCCTCAACCGGAACTGGGGCTTGCTCCTCCTGAATACGATTGTGAACATGAGTGTCTGACATAGCTCCAGTTCTGCCATCTATCTTTTGGCTTTTGGTAACATGCATTTCATGAGGGTAAACATGGCAACCAGTATCAATCAACAATTTACTAATCATTGCCCCAAACGGAAGTTGGAGCTTCCGAGGTTCATCGAAGATCTTTAACATACAGTTAAGGATAATACGCGGAATGTCCACTGATGTGCCCGTACCTAAGAAGTAGAGAAGAAGAGCCTGGGACGGGAGAAGGTTAGAGGAATGTCCTCGAGGCTCAATGTTATTAACCACAAAAGTGTTAAGCAGGCGATAATCAGTTTGCAAACCAGAAATTTTCAGCACCGGAGGAGTCCATTCAGTTAGTTCCCCACAGAGAACTGTAGCCACTTCATCTAAGAGATGTGCTTGCTTATCCGGATCATGAATAGGATAGAGTGGTTGATCAGGTCTTCAAAGTGTTAGCAAAGTGCAAATTGTTTTGGCATCAACTGGTCTTGCCCCTAACAAAAGTCTGGAATCCATCTGCTGTAGCTTCAAACACATTGCAATAAAACTCCCTCGCCCATTCTTCAAAACACTCAATGATCAAATTCATTAGGATCATGAGACGATTACGATAAAGCCATTGAGTGAATTCCGAAGCAGCGAGTGAATTTTGAACAACGATTCTCTCAAAAATCACTGTTCTATCTTTGAAGCTAGATTCAAAACGAACTGCACTCTCAGCATCCCTGAACCGTTCATTATCATATTGAGAGGAGGAACTAGCAGGACGCTTCCCTTTTGAAGTTCTTGGAGCCATGCTGAGCCAAGGAGATTCAATAAAGCACATAAAAACAATGTAGATATTCATTGAGGTAAAAGAACAAACACCTTGTGTGCATAATTACTCAGTGAAATTTCCAACAAACTGAACAAGCTTCCAAAAGATCCCAATGGATAAAGTATCACATAGAGAAGAAACCACTAAATATATAGCACAAACGAATTTCAGCAACGAAGCAAAAATATATAAGAAAAAATGCCACCCAACCTACAGAAATGCAGCCAATCCTTACAGAAATTCCACCAATCTTACATAAAATTCGAAAATGGGAAAGACCATTCAAAGAAAGGTTTCTTCTACACCCACATTTGAGAAGCTAGTGTCAAAACAACCATTCCTCAACCAAACCAACCAATATAGGCATAGGATCATAACCGAAAAATTTGTTGAGAAGAAGAGAGAAAAACCATACCTTGGTGAAGAAGAAAGATGACGGATTTGGACGAGTTCGATGAAAAAGAGAATGCGATAAATTGAATGGAGGGACCCAAAAAAAATGGTGAAACAAAAAACCCTAGTAACTGGAGAAAGAAGAAAGAGGGAAAAAAATGGCTGGCAGAATCGATTTTAATACCGATTGCTGTAGTCTCGCTATAGCGAGAGTACTCTCTGGAATGAGTGCAGGCAGCGCACAGTAAGTGCAGATCCCCCCCCCCCCCTTTTTTTTAACTAGAAACAAAAAAATTTTGAAAAGTGTTTCCCATCTACAACAATATCCACGAATAAGCTCGGGAAATACACAATTCAACCGATATTTATTGAAAGTGTGTGTAGAATGATATGCTCCCCCTCAATCATTATCTATATATATATTTTTTAATAAATGAATGAACCGTCATGGGTGGCTTTCACACTATCGGACATAGTAGCCTTCTCCACCGAAACTTACCAATCGAGTGGAAGCTATCACTCATGACTGTAGGTAGCCCTGATCCTCTGGTCATATACATATTGCTGTTCTCCCTCTTTATTTTGAAGATTTTCCATGAACCGTCCTGGGTGACTTTCACACTATCAGTCATGGTAGCCTTCTCCAACGAAACTTACCAATCAAATTGGAAGCTATCACACATGTCTGTAGGTAGCCCTAATCCTCTAGTTCAAGAAAAATTAATGATCCTCGTGATTTTTTTTTAAAATCAAGATCAGAGGGGAACATACATAGTGCCAGAAAAAAATGATATCAGTAAACTGTGCACTATCATCAAACAAAATCACATGCAATAATAGTCATAGATGGGAGTGAGCATTGTGCATGTGCATAAAACCAGAGTAAAACATAGGTTTAAGGAAAGGAGGAAATCCCCAGAGACTTGCGAAGGGATTCAAAACGATTTGGGTCTAGGGGTTTGGTAAAAATATCAGCCAGTTGATGTTCGGTAGGAACTTTGTCAAGGACAATGATCTTCTCTTCGACCAACTCACGGATAAAGTGATGCCTAATATCAATGTGTTTGGTTCGAGAATGCTGTACAGGATTTTTCGATATGTCAATAGCACTTTGATTATCACAATAAACAGACATAGTATCTTGATCAATTCCATAGTCAGCCAACATTTGTTTTATCTAAAGAAAATGAGTACAACAACTACCGGCAGCAATGTACTCGGCTTCAGTAGTCGACAAAGAAGTCGAAGTCTGCTTTTTACTATGCCAAGCGACCAAGTTATTTCCAATAAAGAAGCACCCACCAGTCGTGCTTTTGCAATCATTGACACTTCCTGCCCAATCAGCATCAGAATACCCAGCAAGATTTGTATTCGTATCTTTGCTTAGCCAAATACTAAAGTCGACAGTTCCACTTACATACTTCGTGATTCTTTTAACGGAGTGAATGTGTGATTCCTTTGGTTTTGACTGATATCGAACACAGACTCCAACACTGTAAACGATGTTGGGTCGGCTGGCAGTGAGATAGAGAAGACTCTCAATCATGCTTCTGTAAAGTGTTTCATTCACATCTTTACCAGACACATCAATGGTCAATTTCACACTTGAGCTCATTGAAGTTCTTGAATGTTTAGCAGAAGTCATCCCAAATTTTATCAAAATGTTACGAGCATATTTTGATTGAGATACAAAAATGCCATTGTTGCACTACCTGATCTGTAAGCCTAGAAAGAAGGAGAGTTCTCCAACAATGCTCATTTCAAATTCACTCGGCATGCTTTCAGAAAAGTGATCGACTAGTACTGATGATGTAGAGCCAAAGACAATATCATCCACATAAATTTGAGCAATTAACATGTGAGGAGGTTCTTCTTTGATGAATAGAGTCTTGTCTACACTCCCTCTTTTGAGATCATTTTCCAATAAAAAGACAGTTAGCCTTTCGTACCATGCTCTTGGAGCCTGTTTTAACCCATAGAGAGCTTTCTTGAGTTTAAACACATGATCCGGGTAATGAGGATATTGAAATCCTTTGGGCTGTTCAACGTAAGCTTCCTCATTCAAGTACCCATTCAAAAAAGCACTCTTGACGTCCATCTGATAAAGCTTGATATGAAGAAAACAAGCGATAGCTAGTAACAGACGGATAGATTCCAATCAAGCAACAGGGGCAAACGTTTCATCAAAATCGATGCCATCAATTTGTGTATACCCCTGAGCAACCAGCCTAGCCTTGTTTCTTATGACCTGTCCCAATTCATCGGTCTTATTCTTATAGATCCACTTGGTGCCAATAACGTTGGTGTGGCTTGGTCTAGGAACTAATTCCCACACACAGTTTCTCTCAAACTGTTCAAGTTCCTCATGCATAGCATTAATCCAACAATCATCAAGAATTGCTTCTTTTATGTTTTTCGGTTCAATGGAAGAAATGCATCAGAAGTTACTAACCTCATCGCGTACTTGTTTTCTAGTCTTGAGAGACTCTGTCGCTTCTCCAAGAACTTGAGAAATAGGATGGCTCTTCATCACCTTAGGTACAGGTCGCAAACCCTTAGATGCAATTTTTTTTTTCAAAATGCTGAATGATGTCCATAAGATCAGAAGTTAATTTTGATTGGTCAGTTTGCTTATCTTTGAAATCATTATTATTTGTATCTTTTGATGTTGCAGCTGGATCTTTAAGCTTGCTTGAACGTGTGTCATAATCCTGTGTTAAAGTACGTGAAAAAGTTAGAACTTCTTCATCATCAGAAAAGTAATATGAAGTTCCTGCATCATCAACAGCCACATTTATCGACTCCAAAACTGAAGAGTTTCTGAGATTATAAACCCGATAAGCCTTACTTGACATTGAGTAACCAAGAAAAATTCCTTCGTCACTCTTGGAGTCAAATTTGCTTAAGTGTTCCCTATCCTTTAGGATGTAGCACTTACTCCCAAAAGTTCAAAGATACTTGACAGTTGGTTTGCGGTTGCACCAAATCTCATATGGGGTCGATCTTGTTCCAGGCCGTAGGTAAACTCTATTGATAATGTGAACTGCAGTGTTTATCGCTTCAGCCCAGAAATGTTGAGGAATTTTCTTACTGTGTAACATAATGCGTGTCATCTCTTAGACAACACAATTTTTTCTCTCAATGACTCCATTTTGTTGTGGTGTTTTTGGTGTAGAAAATTCATGTTTTATGCAATGCTTGGAACAAAAAGATTCGAAGTAAGAGTTTTGAAATTCAGTTCCATGCATGGTCTGAACGAATACGAACTACACCACCAAAAGTTTTTCCTTTGTCATTAATGAGCAAAGTCCATAAGTCAAGAAAAACTTCAAAGGTTTCGGACTTTTCTTTTAGTAAACGAACCCATGTAAGCCGTGAAAAATCATCAACAGTTAGAAAATATATTTTTTACCGCCAATGCTTTTGGATCTTGTAGGACCCATGAGATCCATATGAAGTAATTCAAGCGGCCTGGTGGTGGTTAAAGCATCAACTTTTTTATGTGAGGACCTGATTTGTTTTCCAATCTGACAAGGACTAGTGGGGGCTTTTAAACGTTTGGGCAGTCCTATAATAGTTTTATTTTTTGCCAAGTTATCTAGGTCCGTATGATTAACATGGCCTAAACGTTCATGCCACAAATCTATGTCATTAATCATTGCTACGTGACATGTCATTGTACTATCTGTGGCAACGACATAACAATTGTCAGAAGTACGCACTCCACGGAGAACATTATTTCCCTTTTTAACAACAATTAGACAGTCATTAAGAGAGAAATGAACTTCATATTGTGAGTCACACAATTGGCTGATGCTTAACAGATTAGCATTCAGACCATTGATAAAGAAAACATTTGATAGAGAGGACATACATGGAATTGAAACTGTACCTTTTTTTATTATCTTTGATTTGCTTCCATCCCCAAATTTTACACTACCTCCATCACAGCTTTCCAACGATGTAAACAAGGATTTGTTTCCAGTCATCTGTCTAGAACATCCGCTATCCAAGTACCAAACTTGCAAATCTGTTGCCGTTAGTGCCACATTCCTATGAGCACTTGTTTTTGTATTGTCAATTCCGTGTCGAAGAATCCAAGACCTTGCCTCTTAGAATTTCTCAAGGAAGATTAAGTTTGAAGGCAGAAGATCAAGTCTTGGAAGGCCCGGATTCATAAAGGAAGACGTCCATATATGTGCCAACCTATTCAGGTAAATGGGACTCCAAACCAACTAAGACATGGCCCTAAAAACCCTTAGTTTAATGGCTTGTTTAATAAGGTTTTAGAGATTGTTTTTCAGCTTTTTCAAGTCTCAAAACAGGCCTCAGAAGTTGGCTAACCGCCATGGTTTTCGGTCACCTCGCGGTTACTTTTCCAAAGAACAAAAACTCTCTTAAAATGGTTTTTCGGTTACCTCGCGGTTACCTCACGTCTAGCCGTTTGAATAGTAACATCACTATTCACTGTTCACTAGCCGTTTGAATAGTAAAACTATTCACTAGCCGTTTGAACAGTAACACTATTCACTATTCACTGTTCACTGGCCGTTTGAACAGTAATACTATTCACTGTTCACTAGCCGTTTTATGACCGTTGGAAAGCTTTTTATAAATAGAAAAACGCCCCAAATCATCCCTAAGGTTTGAAAAATCATTCCTAAGGCCTCCTAGATCATAAGAGCTCATGTCCTAACCATTGTGTATCATATTAGAGCTCTCATAGATAATTCCACACACACTATGAGCTTAGTTTGTCAAATCTAAGATCTTTATTAGCTTAAGGAAAGTATGATGTGTGGAGACAATATTGCCTAGGGAAGAACTTGAGCTATCATAGTTTATTATCCAAATCCCTAGATCAAAGACCTCTTCCCTTGACTGAGCACAACATTGGAGCATCATCATCAACATCAAGGAAGCATTGCAAGAGGCATCAAAGCTTGGAGATGTGGTGACAAGTTTCGAAGAGCATCCTCCGGACTTCGTCTAAGAGGCAAGTGGCAACCTCCAGACTTTGTCAAAAAGAGGAAAGTGTTCTTCGCCCTCCATTCAAATTATATCTTTGTGATAATGGATTGTTTCTACGTGATTCAACCACTTTAAAAATTGTGATAGTGGATTATTTCTGTGTGATTCAACCACTCTAAAGGTTGTGTTTGGGGAGTAGATCTTTGTGATCGAACCTCGTGAAGAAAAATGGGGAGTAGATCTGTGTGGTCGAACCTCGTGAACAAAATTTATGTAGAATCAGTGCTTGTGTAGTTCGATTCTTCATAGTGAAACCAGGGGACTATGTGACCCTTGAAAGTGGATGTAGGTATGTGTGACTGAACCACTATAAATCCCTTGTGTCAATTTCTCTATCTCTATCTCTTGTGCTTGATTTATATATCTATATATTGTGGAGAATGATATGAATGTTATTTAGTTTAATTGACACACATCAACTTGTGCGAAAATAACATTGATCATATTGGTAAATCAGATCTTGTTTAGCACACACTCTTTAACAAATATTCATTTGAGCACATTGATATAAATCATAAGTGAAATTGTGAAGAGTGTTGTACCCACACTTGTGGTTACAAATTTGAAACTAATTGTCATATCTTTGATTGTTTAAGCACTCATACATTGAACACATATTCCGCATAAGTTGTATTCTTATTTGTGTTCATTATGTTCTTATTCCTAGTTGGGATTAAAATTGGACTAAGATGTTTTAATTGGGAAAAGAATTCCATTAGTCCTATTCACCCCCCCCCCCCCTAGGACACTTTCATTGGCCCTAGCTGCACTTTCAATTGGTATCAGAGCAGTATGGACCACATTGCAGCGAAGATAAGACTTAATAACCTAGATAGACTTAGTCTTGATCTTTTGAGGAGTAAAATTCCTCACCCCACGCTGATTATGTATTTGATGTTTAAGTTTATAACAATGTGGTCGTATGTGCCCTTTTATTCCACAAAAAATGACAGATTGGAACAAATCTGGGTGCAGGCACATTCTTATAAGGTTTTGAGTTCGCATTGTTAGTATTTGGGTTAGCAAGCATGCTGGGTTGCAAAGCCGGTCCTTTAACAAAGACAAATTTACCTGATTGCTGAGATGAAGAGGACTCAGAAATGAATCCAAGTCCCGTCTTGTGTTTATCACTTCTTTGTTGCATCAAAATCTCATCAAGAGTCATTGATCCTTTATTCATTCGATCAAGCGAGGACTTGGCTGAAATTAATTCTATTAGAGCCATCCGAAGTTTTCCACATACATCATTTTTCTCAGTCTCCAGCAGGTTGTACTCAAGTTGCAAGGAATCCAGTTCTTTTTTAACAATCTCATATTGTGCAGTAGTGAAATCCTTTTATTTTCCTGCAGCAATAACAGTGTCAGATAAAATTATATGTTGAGTTTCTAATTGGCTTACCTTGACACGGGCATCACTAAGTTCAGAAGAAATGATTGAATTATGAGTTTCTGAATCTTTCGGCTTTTGAGAGAGTTTATCGTTTATACGAGATAAACGTAACGAATCTTTGAGAAGTTTCTTATAAGCAACTTCAATATCCCGTTCTTCATCAGAAAGATCATCAATTTTTGACTCATCATCTGACTTGGAATCTTTGTCAGATGACCCCTGCTCAAGAGATTAGTTAGTACAAAATAGAAAGGCAATATATTTAGCAGACTCAGATTGTGACTAAGATTCATTATTTTCATTCTCAGAGTCTTCTTCCCAAGAAACATTCAAAGCTTTTCCTTTGTTTTTCTCCAACCTGTTGGCAAACTGGGTGGCCAAGACCTTGACATTCAAAGCATTGAATAGGTTTGGTAGCAGTTTGAGATGAGTTTTTATCATACTTGGGCACACCCATTGGTTTATTGAAGCCTTTGTTCTTTGGGAACTCATTTTTGAGAGTTGGTTTGTTTTTATTCAGATATCTCTTGAATCGTTTAACAAACAAAGCCTCGAGTTTAGCATCATCAAAATCATTATCATATTCATCATCATTGTTAGCTTTAGAAGACATGAGGGCAAACCCTTGGATTTCTTACTAGGGCAGTGATTTGCTTCAAAAGTCTGTAAATTTCCAATAAGATCCTCAACAGGAAGTTCATTGAGATTAGTGTATTCCTCAATGGCAATCACTTTGGACTGAAATCTTTCAGGCAGAGATCGAAGAACTTTTTTTTACCACTTTCGAGTCTGGAAAAGGTTCTCCCAGATTGAAACTTGAATTAACAATATGACCAAGTTTGGCATTAAATTCATCGAAAGTTTCATCATCTTTCATACGTATAGTCTCAAAGGCAGATGTCAGATTTTGAATTTTGGTTTGCCTGACTATATCAGTGCCTTCATGCACTGTTCTTAAGAGATCCCAAGCCTCTTTAGCAGTGGTGCATGTTGAGATTCTGCGAAATTCTGAGTGAGAAACACCATTGTACATAGCATTCATAGCCCTATCATTCCAATGGGTCTGATTCTTTTCTCCTTGGGTCCAGTCAGCTACTGGTTTGGGAACATTTTTCCCTTCAACTACCATTGTTGGTGATTTGTAACCATTCACCACTGTTTGCCAAACATCATGATCAAGAGAACATAAAAATACAGTCATCCTTACCTTCAAACAATGGTGGCTTGGTGGTAGACGTGCCTTCCCTAGTGAATTCTATAGATCAAATCTGAGAGGTTCGCACTATAGAGTTGTGCAACTTGCTCTGATACCACATGAAGGTTTGACTAAACCTAGATCAACCTTCTATTTAAGCCTTAACACAGGCTAAGGTCCTTTTTCAGATTATTATATGAATCCCAAACACAGGTAATTAAACTAATTAATTAACCTAAGTCCAAATATGAATAAATCATCACAAAACAGGAAGAGACACAGGATTTTTACGTGGAAAACCCAACTCGGGAAAAAATCACGGGTGGTAGAGACCATCGAAAGCACAGCACTATAAAAAGAATATTACAAGTGAACTCACTAGATCTTTGACACAGTTGTAACTCAACCTAAAAGGACTGTGAAGAACTTACCGACGACCCGCCGTTCACCTTCCACGTGCTAGCCTGAAACCCACCTTGAATGCCCCTTCAAGGTGCTTGATAACAGGGAAAAAGAATAAGTCTTCAGCGCAGTCTCCCTTGCACGATTAAGCCCACAAAACTCTCAAAGAATAAATCTTAAAACTCAAGAGAATAAGATAGCTTTCATACGTTATTTGTGGTTGCAAGGGGTCAATAAATAGCCCAAGGTTTGTGCAAGATACTCTTAGGAACAAAACAGGACTCTTAGAAGAGGTTTGGAGAATCAGCAAACAAGAGTCCTGTTCGGACTGAAAAGTCCCAGCTCGCTATAGCGAGACTGGCTTCTGGTATTGACAGAATTGTTCCTCGCTATAGCGAGGTTCAGTCTCGCTATAGCGAGACTGGGTTCTGTCTAGCAATCTGATGCGCGCCGAACTTGTCCGGGAAAGTCTCTTAGAGGTCTTTAAGATACTTTAGAAGACTTCAAAGTTTATCTTGATCTTCAGAAGATGTCTTCAATTATCAAAGGGTTGCTTCACAGTCCTTTTCTAAAAGAAATGGAAAATACAACTCAATTAGGACTTGAGTTTTGTTCAAATTAAGAGAATTAGCCAACTAAAATTCTAACAATACACAACTTGTTAGATGCACAATCATAAGACAGCAGAACCTTCACTCTATGAATATTATAATTCTAATAATCAGCAGAGTTCAATCAAGAAATTCTCTGTAATCAGATGGCATCTTGCAAATATAATGATGTTGCTATAATAAGAAACTCTAATCAAATGATAATTTGACTGTGCATCTATTGTAATCATAAATTCTTGAGAACTTGTTGTAAGCAATGTTTAAAATCCATACCCGTGTACTTTTCTAAGACAGAATAGATGAAAAATAAAAAAAGCATACCTGCCATGAAGCTCTTGACATAGAACTCACAAAGATCTCATACTGATGGGATGACAAGTTCACCGTGTCAGTAGAAGCCCGCTTGTCCAGGCCTTGGCTCAATAGTCACTTATTGCACATGTGGGACTATGGATACTATGCCAACCAATGCAAGCAGAACATTTGTAGGTATTGCAAAGCCGTTGGTCATGTTATTGACGAATGCCTGAAGCATCCAAATAATCCAGCCCCTCATGCCAATGTTACTGTTGCAGCATCTTTTGCCCCTATTGCTAATGATGCGTCTGCGCAACCAGGTTCCTCTGTGCCATTCTTTTTAGAGGAACTCCAATTGAAACAGAGTATGAATGAATTGGTCTGTCCTCTTAAGGGATCGTGCCTCTCTATTTATCATTTCAAGACCCAGTTTTTAGCTAATTACAAGAATTACAGTCTATAAAGGAAAGGATAATTGTACAAATCTCATGGTTTGACACAGCCTTCATACGTGCAATCTTTAATGAGGTCAATGGATTAGGGCCCATGTATTTTGCTATTGGACTTGGATCCGGTGTGTAACAAATGAGTCATTAACACCCCACCCCCACCCCAATTAAATTGATGCCGGAAAATTGAGAAGCATCAATTCGTTAGATAAAAACTGATGTCGAGGACGTGGAAGTCCTTTGGTGAAGATATCTGTAATTTGTGGACCGGAGGAGATAAACGGAAGAGAGATTATATCACGCATATATTCATCTCAGATAAAATGACAGCCGACCTCTATGTGTTTTGTCCTCTCATTGAACACTGGATTTTTTGTAATCCGTATTGCACTCGTGTTATCGGCATACAAAGGAGTTGGAGAGGTTGAGTGAAGCCAAGATCGGCGAGTAGCCCACAAAGCCAAAGTATTTTCGAACAAGTGGCAGACATCACACGATATACAACCTCATTTGATGATTTGGATACTTTTGTCTTGCCTTTTACACTTCTAGGAAATTAGTGCATCACCCATGTAAATGCACTAGCCAGTCGTTGAACGACAAGTATCCGGGCATCCTACCCAATCAGCATCAGAATAAGCCTTCAATGTTAGAATTAATCCAATGGGGAAAAAATAGGCCACAATTAGGAGTTATGAGAAGATAGCAGATAATTAATGTGATGATCCGCAGCTAAATGAAGATGACGAGGGGCGGTCATAAATTGACTCATCAAGTTGACTGCATAACTGATATCCAACCTAGTAGTTGTTAGATAGACGAGATTGCCAACAAGTTGCACATAAAGCGATGGATTAGGGAAAAGATCACCACTTTCGTTATGGAGCTTTAGGTTCACCTCGAGGGGAGTATCAATAGGTGTGGACTAAAAAAGACCCGCCATCTGAATTAGATCAAGAGTGTACTTATGTTGATCAAGAACTATCCCTTTTTTCTGATTGATGAACTTCCAGTCCTAAGAAATATGTTAAGGGCCCCATGTCTTTCATGTGAAATGAATGATGAAGTGAAAGTTAGAGGTCTTGGATCATGGTCGTATCTGTTCTTGTATATCATCCACATAGACTAGAAGGATAGTAATTCTAGTGGAGCAATGATGAAGAAACATTGATGGGTCATAAGGGCTTTGATGAAATTGCAATGTTAATAATGCATTCTTGAGTTTCTCGAACGATGCCTTAGGTGTTTGAGTCTATAAAGAGAGCATTTCAGGCATGCCACCACACCTTCTGAGATTTTTGGAAAGCCATGTGGAAGGCACGTATATACTTCCTCTTTAAGGTTGCCATGTAGAAACACGTTCTTCACATCAAATTGAAAAAGAGGCCATGATTGGGAGGGCTGCAATGGCAAGTATCGTCCAAACCGTAGTCATCTTGGGTACGGGAGAAAATGTTTCATCGTAGTGAATATCATGTTTCTGTTGGTTGCCAAGGGCCACAAGACGAGCCTTATATCTATCTACATTTGAATTTTAAAGCCGTTAGGGGTCCTATCGCCAATA
Organism: Litsea cubeba; assembly: GCA_012931725.1. Taxonomy (NCBI): domain Eukaryota; kingdom Viridiplantae; phylum Streptophyta; class Magnoliopsida; order Laurales; family Lauraceae; genus Litsea; species Litsea cubeba. The sequence continues at coordinate 65,961,996 of CM022945.1, read as the reverse complement.
GATTCAATTTTGTCACGAGGAAGATGTTGCGCTTTGATGTGCGGTCAAACGATGTCTGATTGAACTGAAATTTAACAGGGAGCCTCCTAGAAGTATTTTGAGACGATCAATCAGCTTTGATTTGTGTGTCATGGTCCTGATGGATTTCGTCGCTAGGAAACCTAATTTTGCTATCAGGGGCTAAAGTTGGGTCAAATGATCTCGAAATGACCTAAAACTTGATATGTAGTCCCTTAGGGGTATTTTGAGACCATTCATATGCTTTGTTTGGAGAATGATGATTTCGGCGGTCTCCATCGCCGGGAGGGTTGGTTTTGTTGCTAAAAGATTGATGTTGGGTCAAACATTGTTGGATTGACCCGGAATTTGCCACAGACCCACTTGGGAGTATTTTAAGACTATCCACAGGCTCTAATTGAAGATTTGATATCGCCGGCACTATTTTCCTCGGAAGAGCTGGCTTTGTCGCGAGAAGAACGCGACTTTTGCACTTTAGGCCAAACGATGTTGAAATGGCCTGAAATCTAAAGTAGAGTCTTCTAGTGGTATTTTGAGACAAAGTGGATGCTCTGTTTTGTGAAATAGGGTGTTCAACACGTTGTCGTCGGAAGGTCCCGTTTAGCTGCTGGAAGAGTGAAGTCGGGCCAAATGATGTTGAAATCGCCCAAAACTTGATGTATACACTCCTCATGGATGTTTTTAAGGATCTTAAAGTTTTCAAGTACTTTTGAGAAGATTTGATGCATGAAATAGCTTTTTCTCATTTTGTCGCGTGAAGAATCACCGCAAATGAAATGACGTTGAAACTGTTGTGCGCGTTTATGCGGAAATGTGAATTAATGCGATCTAACGGACAATCAAACCACACAAGACAAACAATCACACACAAGAGAATTACGTGGTTCGGCAATCTTGCCTACGTCCATGGGAAAGAAAACTCGACTCTCCTTTAGGTTCACTCTTCTCTGTCTGTCTGTCTGTATCTCTCATGGGTTACACATTACATCATATATATAATGTTCTCTTTCTTACCCCCTAAGAAACCCTATCTTAGTCAATAAGAAAGTCCCGGTACAATTACCATAATACCCATGTCCATGAACCCACTTGGTCTGGACCTACTAAGCCCAACAATCTCCCCCTCCAGACCATGGGGAAGACATCTCTGAACCCCTTACTAGGAGTCCAGTCCTGCCAACTCTGAACACAGCTCCAGCTTTCCCTTAGACACGACCTTAGTCATCATGTCAGAGGGATTCTTGTCAGTGTGAATCTTTTCCAGCTTCATGAGATTTTTCTCGATGACCTCACGAATCCAATGATATCTCACATCAACCTGCTTTGTGCGGGCATGGTATGTAGCATTTTTGCTAAGATCCATAGCACTCTGACTATCACAGTAGACTACATACTCTCCTTGCTTCAAACCCAGTTCTCGAAAGAAATTCCTCAACCAAATCATCTCCTTCCCTGCTTCATTAGCAGCTATGTATTCTGCTTCGGTTGTAGACAATGTTGTACACTTCTGCAACTTAGACTACCAGGAAATAGCTCCCCCTGCAAAAGTAAATAAGTACCCAGAAGTAGACAACCGACGATCAAGATCGCCTGCAAAATCAGCATCTGTAAAGCCTTCAAGTACTGGTTTTAAGCCTCCGAAACACAAGCAAAAATCTGATGTACCTCTCAAATATCTGAAGATCCACTTCACTGCTTCCCAATGCTCTTTCCCAGGGTTAGAAAGAAATCTACTCATTACACCCACTGCATGAGCAATGTCTGGCCGTGTACACACCATGGCATACATAAGACTCCCAACTGCTGAGGAGTATGGAACAGACATCATCCGTTCCTTTTCAGCATCTGTAGTAGGACATGATCTTTTACTGAGCTTGAAGTGACTGGCTAAAGGCATGCTAACTGGCTTAGCATCTATCATGTTGAATCTCGCTAACACCCGTTCAACATATTTTTCCTGTGACAACCACAGCTTCTTGGCATTCCTGTCACGACGTATTTGCATTCCCAAAATTTATCGTGCGGAACCCAAGTCTTTCATGTCAAAAGTCTTTGACATGTCCCTCTTCAACCTGCCAATCATCTTACTATCCTGTCCAACTATCAACATATCATCTTCATATAAAAGAAGGATGATAAATTTGCCATTACCAAATTTACGAACATAAACGCAGTGATCTGCAGCTGTCCTCCGGTACCCATGACTCAATATGAATGAATCAAACTTCTTGTACCACTGTCTCGGCGCTTGTTTCAGCCCGTAAAGACTCTTTTTCAACCTGCAAACCAGCTTTTCTTTTCCTTCTACCTCAAACCCTTCCGGCTGAGTCATGTAGATCTCTTATTTCAGATCACCGTAAAGAAAAGCAGTCTTCACATCCATCTGTTCAAGTTCAAGGTCCATGCTGGCAACTAGACCCAAGATAACTCTGATAGAAGTCATCTTCACAACTGGAGAGAAGATTTCATCGAAGTCAAGACCCTTCGTCTGCGCAAAGCCTTTAACCACTAGCCGTGCTTTGTGCTTTATCAGTTTTCCACTGTCATCTCTCTTCACCTTGAACACCCATTTATTCTTCAGAACCTTCTTGCCTTTTGGGAGTTCCACCAGCTCATAAGTATTGTTCTTTTTCAAAGAACTCATCTCATCCTGCATAGCCTTCATCCACTCATCTTTATCTTCATGAGTTTTTACTTCTGGGTAGCTCTCTGGCTCCCCCTCATCAGTAAGCAAAATATAATCGGATGTAGGATATCTTGTTGATGGTTGACGCTCTCGAGTAGACCTCCTAACCTGAGGTTCTGTGGATTCTGACTGAGGAGACTGCTCCCCCTGCTCAACACCCTGTTCATCTGGCAACCCCTGCGCCTCTTCACGATCTAATCGTTTTGTCCACCTTCTCCACCTGTAGTCTGCACTGGAGAAGGAGTCGGTGTGAGATCAACCACTCCATCAACAACTTCATTAGACTTTTCAGTCTTTTCAATATCTCCAAAGAATTGGTCTTCATGAAACACCACATCCCTACTTCTGATAATTCTTCTTTTCTCTGGATTCCATAACCTGTAGCCAAACTCGGCTCTACCATAGACAAGAAAAATGCAACATACTGCCTTATCATCCAGCTTTGAACGCTGCTCCTTTGGTACATGTGCAAAGGCCTTGCACCCAAATACCTTCAAATGAGAATAAGAAACATTTTTACCTGTCCATACTCTCTCCGGAAGATCAAAATCCAAAGGAACTGAGGGAGACCTGTTAATCAGGTAAACGGCAGTCAGAATAGCTTCACCCCAAAATGGCTTGGGTAGCTGTGCCACTCTAATCATGCATCTCATCCTTTCAAGAATAGTACGGTTCATTCTTTCGGCTACACCATTGTGCTGTGGAGTACCAGGAACTGTTCTTTCATGTCGAATACCATGCTTTGAGCAATAGCCTTTAAACTGGTTGGATGTGTACTCACCACCATTATCTGTGCGGAGACATTTCAAGAGCTTTCCTGTTTCTCTTTCAACCATGACATGAAACTGCTGAAATACTTGGAACACCTGATCCTTCGATTTCAACGCATAAACCCAGACTTTCCTGGATGCATCATCAATAAATGTGACAAAAAACTTATTGCCACCCAATGACTCCACCTCCATGGGACCACAAACATCAGAATATACCAAATCCAACACATTAGATTTTATCGTTGATGTTTTAGAAAAAGAAACCCTATGTTGTTTACCAAACAAGCAATAATCACAAGGGTCAAGGGATGTACCTTTAGAGTATTGAATCAAATCTTTCTTTGCCAATAACTGCAGTCCTTTCTCACTCATATGTCCAAGTCTCTTGTGCCACAGATTTGGAGAGGATCTATCTTCAACAGCATTCAACACACCTTTGCATAGCTTCACATGTGTTTTGTACAGCGTGTTACACGCCTTCCCTCTCGCAAAAATAAGAGACCCTTTAGTGAGTTTCCACCTGCCATTTCCGAAATAACTTTCATAACCTGCACGGTCCAATGAAGTCCCGAAAATCAGATTCAACCGCAGATCAGGAATATGTCGCACATCTTTCAGCATCATTGTGCAACCAATATCGGTTTGAATGCAGACATCACCGATCCCAATAATATCTGAATGACTTGTGTTGCCCATCTTCACAGTGCCAAAGTCCCCTGCTTTGTACGTCGTGAACATCTCCTTACAAGGAGTAGCATGGTAGGATGCTGCTGTGTCAACAACCCACTCAACCTGATTATCTGCAACACTCAAACACTCTTCAACTTCACTGGTAAGAATCACTACTTCATTATCCAAAGTAGCAGTAGTGTTAGTGTCATTCTTCTGCTCATTGTTGGTTTCTTTCTTTTCCTTCAAGGCAAAGCAATTCTTTCTAATGTGACCCTCCTTGCCACAATGAAAGCATTTTCCAGACTTTTTCTTAGTCTGTGTTTCCTTGCCACCTCTGGACTTGCCACGACCCCCCTTTGGTCCCTTACTCTTACTTCTCCTTCCATTCTCAGTAACAAAGGCCTGTGCATTATCTGTCCCTGCAGTTTTCCTTCTTGTTTCTTCATTTAACAAGCTGCTAGTAACTTGACTCATTGATAACACACCATCTGGAGTAGAGTTGCTCACGGAAACAACCAATGTCTCCCATGTATCTGGTAAAGAACTTAGAAGAAATAAAGCTTGCATCTCATCATCAAGGACCATCTTCATTGTAGCCAGTTCATTCACAATGCATTGAAAATCATTTATGTGATCTTCAATTTTACCACCCTCCTTGAATTTCATGTTTACAAGCTTTCTAATCAGAAAAGTTTTGTTTACGGCGGTTTTCTTCTCATATCTTTCTTCTAACTTCATCCAAAGGGTTCTCGCATTGGTTTCATTAGACACGTGATGAAATATGCTGTTATCCACCCACTGTCTGATGTGACCAATGGTTTTTCTATGCATCTTTTTCCAATTTGGATCAGACATATCTTTTGGTCGGGCACTATCCCCCTCAATGGGATCATAGAGGTCTTTGCAATAGAGTATATCCTCCATCTTAGGTTTCCAAATCAACCAATTGGTATGGTTGAGTTTGATCATGGTAGTGTTCACAGTGTTGTTCTCCATCTCAATTAAATAATCAAGAAAATATAATCAACTATCACTAACCTCAATTTCTGCACCAATCTGTAGATCTCGTCACCACGAGCACGCTGGAAGAAACGGATCTGAAATCCGACTTTGGATGGCTCCGATATCGCAAAAATAATTTTCTGCGCTCCGATTAGTCAAACTTTCTTGTTGACCGTCAAACTACCAATCTTCTTCCACAGTTACGTAGATCTGCTCGCAACGAGTCTGTAGGTGCAAACGGATCTCCGATCGGACTTCGGATGATCAAGATATTGACGAAACAATTTTCAGCCGTCAATCTGGTCAAACCCTTGTTGACCGTATAGTTTGCTGACGTAGCGCTGACGTCAGCAGAATCTGGAGTGGGCTTCCTGTTCACGGGTCAGGCGGAACTGATCCAGAACCTGACCTGACTTGGTCTTGTCTGTACTGGGCTGGGCTTCTTGCAAACGGGTCCGGTCAACCTGACCTGAACCCGACTTGGCCTGAGACTAGAAGCCCAGATCTCTGTTCTTCTTCTCCAAACAGAACCGTGTTCTGTTTTTGTAAAACGAAGACAATGGAGACTGTGCTGCTCCGGCGATGGTGCGACGGCACGGCACGGCAGCGGACTCCGGCGACGGCACGGAAGCAACGGCGGACCGGCGATGGTGCAGTGGACGGCGGCGGATAGCGGCGAAGAGCAGGCGACGCACGGCGTCCAGTTCCACTGTTCTGATTCCGGCGGCGAGGATTGCGCAGCGGCGGTGGCTGGGGTTCTTCTCCAGCGAAGAGCTGCACGGCCGGCGAACAGGCGACGCCCAGTAAGACTGTTCCGATGACAGCAGTAGACGACGCCCTGATACTTCTTGTTCGTGCAACTTCGGATATCTGGCAGAATCCGATCAGTGTGGCCCACCAGAGATCTGAACCGATCTCTGTGATTTCCTGCAACGAAGAACCACGTGCAGAAATCCGGATACCCTTGATCCGATCCGTCGATCGCAACGCGGCACAAACCAACCCTAGTAAACCGTAGGCTCGGATACCACTTGTTGTGTGCGTGTATGCGGAAACGTGAATTAATGCGATCTAACGGACAATCAACCGCACAAGACAAACAATCACACACAAGAGAATTACGTGGTTCGGCAATCTTGCCTGCGTCCACGGAAAAGAAAACTCGACTCTCCTTTAGGTTCACTCTTCTCTGTCTGTCTGTCTGTATCTCTCATGGGTTACACATTACATCATATATATAATGTTCCCTTTCTTACCCCCTAAGAAACCCTATCTTAGTCAATAAGAAAGTCCCGGTACAATTACCATAATACCCATGTCCATGAACCCACTTGGTCTGGACCTACTAAGCCCAACAGAAACTTCTCCAAAATGGTGTGAAATCTTTGAAAATCACACTTATGTGACTTGATGCGGCTTCATGTGACTTCTTTGATATTGCAGATGTGGAAAAGAAATAAGTGACATTTTTTTATGTTAACAATATCCTTCCTGGGATACAAATCATGCATATTTGAATCATGCATATTTAGTAAACAATTCATGCATATTTAGTATACCCACCCATCATGAAAATTAATGCACATTCGTCGCACAAATATTTGTCAAGGAGATTGCCCATCTCCATGGGATGCCCACATTGATCGTTAGTGATCGCAACAAAATTTTCCTCAACCAATTTTGGAAAGAATTCTTTCAGCTATAAGGAACCTGATTGTGCTTGAGCAGTGCATATCACCCCCAATATGACGGTCAAACTGAAGTTGTTAATAGGTGTTTGGAAACATATCTACTCTGCTTTGCAACAAACCAACCTAAGCAATAGACACTGCTGCAGTGGCTACCACGGGCTGAATGGTGGTACAAAACCACATTTCATGCATCCATAAATATGACTCCTTTTAAGGCTGTTTATGGGCGCCCACCCCCCGCCATTAATAATTATGCATCAGGAGATACATTGGTGGGCCATCTCGACAATGAACTACAGGATCATGACCACATTCTCCTTCGGCTTAAAGTGCATTTGTTGCAGGCCCAATCCCGTATAAAGGCCTAAGCTGACAATCACTGCAGTGAAAGGGAATTTAATGAAGGAGACGGGGTTTTTCTGTATTTACAACCATACAGACAATCTTCACTTGATGCTCGTCACAATTTGAAGCTTGCACCCAAGTTTTACGGGCAATACCAAGTTTTGCAGCGAATTGGGCCTATTGCTTACAGACTTGCTTTACCCCAACACTCCAAGATCCATCCAGAATTCCATGTCTCTTGCCTAAAAAAGATGGGGCCCAATTTTCATCCAAGAGTGACACTACCCACTAACTGAGGAGGGGTACCTCCACCCTAAGCCCGAACGAGCGCTGGATCGCCGCTTTGTGAAGAAGTACAATCATGCCATGACAGAGCTGCTAATACAATGGAAGGGAATGCCACCTGAAGAAGCTACGTGGGAAGTTTGGTTCAACCTTCATCAACCCGTTCCCAGATTTTACGCCATGAGGTCATGGCCACTCTCATGAGAGGGGTATCTTAAGTCTACCTCCAAAATCCACATGAAAATTCTACGCCCATCCCCAAAACTCACAAGGAAATCTTGGATTACAAAATCCAACTACTTACTTGGCTCCACCCACAACTCGAAAAAAAAAAAATCTTGAGTCTGCCACTGGTGGGGTTCAAAACATTTTCATCTACACATGGTGCGCATATGCACAATGAGTGAGGACCATCCAAGATGGACTTTAGAGGTGCGCCCCACGTATTAGATGTTCCACATGCACGATGCTCATATGCATTGTGGGCAAGTGAATAAAATTCCGGCGGGGCCCATTGTTTATCTTAAATTTTAAGATCTATTATTAGGGTTCAAATTCTAAGCTATAAATCTATTACAACCACATCGTTAATCAAATCTGAATGGGCCCCTATTGAAATAGCTAGGATACAGAAAAATAATGATAAAGGCTTGTGACGCAAGTTCATGACTGAATATATGGTTGAGATTTGGTACATATGGACTCCTAGAAATATAATGGTGTGCTAAAATCAATTGGGCTCCTAGCAAAAGGAAATATATATAAGGGGCACATTTAAAAATATAATGGGTCATAAATGACACTTTAAGCCCCCATGAAAATCTTGATAGTATCTTCTCAAGATAGAGTTATTATGGGGCCTAATATTTTTGGGAGAAAAAAAAGAGATGAGAGTTGGCAAGTTTGGTTTTTTGGAATTTCAAAAGATGTCGGCCGCTATTATGGGGCCTATTTTTGGGGCTTTATATTTTGGGGCCAAAAGCAATGGCTTTGTTTGCTTTATGGTGCCCCTGTGCACCATGTCAACTCATGCAGAAACTCACTGGTAGCCATTCATATTTAGCAAATAATCCATGCATATCCTTCCTAGGATACAAATCATGCATATTTAGTAAACAAATCTTGCATATTCAGTAAACAAATCATGCATATTTAGTATATCCACCGATCATAAAAATCCATGCATATTTAGTATATCCACACTCCATGCAAATCCATGCATATTTAGAAACCCAGCTTTTTAATTCCAGCATTGCACGTCCATGTAAATCGGGATCATCTGAGGATTTCCCCCACGATGACCGTGTGTGGACCATTCACGGTCCGCTGCGTCACCGTGGGTAGCTCCTGCCCGAATGTATAGCAAGCTGTCCGCGTGCATGATAGGCGCCTGCCGCGGTGATGTGGCGGACCGTGGGTCACTGTGGGGTAAATCCTCACGAGATCCAGACTCACGTCCGTGCATATCTACACGTCACATCTAATTGCTTTTCCTTTTATTTTGAGTTGTTCTAGCTTCCATCAATATATATGTAATTCTATGAAATGAGAAATAAGCAAGCCATTTTTACTCTAAATCCTGCATCAGCACAAGAGGAAAGCCCTTTCCCTCTCACTTGTGGGCTTGATAGGGTGCAGGATCATACCCACATCCACCCCCTCCAACCTCACTCGAAGCCATTGTCAAATTGAAAGAAAATCCCTATTTCTGCATTTCACCGAACACCTAACACTCCAAACTTGCACCCTCAAATCTCTTGCTAATACTCTTAAAAATGCATGGGGGCGAGAAATGTGTGAAAACCAAGCATAGGACCCACAATCTGAGGAAGATTGCCGAGACCGTTTGAGAAAGGCCGTCGGGACACAAAATGCGATGGTTTTCGTAATATTTCCATTACTAGGTACAAGAAGATGAAGCAAAATATGACCTTTTTTTTTTTTGCAGTGGAAGTTGACGATAACATCAAATCAACCAATTGACGATATTGTCCACTCGAGTAATTTCATCAAAAAGATGTACTAATAACTCTCGTCATTTTATATTTTTCCTTCATAAAACGCTTTTTCCTCTCCACAATAAGCTTAGTTTTTTTGTAAAAGTTCTTTTATTTTTTTAATTAGTTGTCGATCAATTCTCCAGTTAATTCACATTTAGTGGAAATTGTAGTTATGCTCTTATAATCAATGCAATTTCTATCAACGTAATAAAAACTAATTTAAATATATTTATTATTGGCTCTTCCAACTCTTTGGGTTCTTTATAGAGAAAATAAAAATGATCAACTGGGCCACATTTGCAAATGGTAAAAGAGAAAGGATGGGTCAAGGCTTCTTCGATAAAAGGAAAGAAAGAATGGTTCATGGAAGGTAGGTACCTATGGGCACTTTAGTAAAACAAATCTCCAAGATCTGGTTGCAAAAGATCAAATCTCTACCATTAATTAACATTTTTAGTAGGATTCTTTACCTTATTTTAGATAAATATTCTAATTCAAATCTCAATCCGATATTTACTGCTTTTTTGCAATTTACTTGCCTTCGGGGGGGACTAGGGAAGATATCCGAGGGATTCGCAGGCAATCATTGTTTTATACAACATAATAAAAGTTGGCCAGGTTTTTAGAAAAAAAATCAAAACATAGGCCCGGGCTGGCTACAAATAAAAGCATAGTTAAATTTAATATTTTCATAAAATATTAATAATATACATATTATTTAGAAAAAATGGCTTGGGTCGTCCCAACAGTACCTATCTATGAAAAAAACAGTGGAGAAATGAATAGATAAATTCTTTTATTGATAAACCACTACTAGAAATCTCGGTATTGGCGGTAGGAAAAGCGGGCGACCACTGGTGGGGGTCGCAAAAAATGAGCATTAGCGACTGCTATTGGCGGCCGCAAGTAGCGGTCGCTAATGCCTTTTATAAGACCCCAAATACCACTTCTTCTCCCCACCTTTTCTTTTCACCTCCCGCGCTCTGAACCATCAGTTTTCCCTGCTCCCGCTCTGAACCATCCAGTTTCCTCTTCTCCCGCCGCACCAGCGACGATTCCGCCGGAGCCCGCCTGCGCCGGAGCCGCCACCTGTTTTCTCTCTCTATTCCTCCCTCTCTATTTCTCTCTCCCCCTCCCTCCCCTCCCTCTCCCTCTCGCTCTGCACTGTGCCCTCCCGCGCGACGACGACGGCTACGCCTCCGAGACCGACGGCGAGCGGCCTGCAGCGAGGATAACGGATCCGACGTGCGTTTGCCGCAGCAGCTGGTAGACACCCTCCCGAAGCAGGTTAGCTGATCTTCTGGATCTCATCGATTTGTTTCTTTCATGGTTTCTGATGCGGTTATTTTCTTGTGTATTTGCCCTTTTGCCTCTTTTTTCTGGTTTGTATTTGAGAATGCTTCCGATCGGATTTGAGCCGTTTGATCGGACATGCATGTGAGATTCATGGCTTCATTTGATGTTGGAACTACAGAGGGAATGAAAGGGATTTTTTCTTTAATCGGATTATGGTTTTTTTTTTCCCCATTTGCGCTAGGGCATGGCTTTTCCACAAGAGCGATCAGAACTCAGATGTCGCTAGAAAACTATTTCTTGGAAAACACATGCACTACCTACCTGTGAATGCCATAATTCCTCATTTTCCAGGGCTGCTTGGGTGTCCTGAATATCTCAGGCTGGCAGATCCTCTTCTGCTTAAGCCAATCGTCTGGCATTTCCAGCTGAAATCTTTGACAGCCGAAAAATTGATTTAGGGTGAAAAAAGGATGAAATATAGAAACCCAACAACTTTGATTATGGTTCTTCCATTACCCAATGCATAGTTGGATAAACATCTATTTTGTTGCAAATCACTATCGTTTGAGATTTTTTTTCTTTCCTTCTTGGTCTTTCTATCGTTTGAGATTTGGTGGCAGTCAAATGGGCACTCATCTTTAAGTAATTTGGTCTCTCATTTTTTTGTATGGATTCTTTCTTTAGATCGTCAGCAATACTGAAGGTCATAAAATTGAATGTTCTTTTTGATACATGTCACATGATATTGATAACAGAGGATGAAGTTATTCGGTGTTCTCCATTTCATGAAAAAACTGTTTCCTTCCTGTTTTTGTTTTTTTGTTTTTTTTGCTTTAATTTCCTTCCACCATTGTCGCACCCATCATCTCATCCTAAGCCCTCTCCTGCGGAGCTGTGGTTAGGGCCAGAGACATAAAACTGAGAGAGAGAGAGAGAGAGAGAGAGAGAGAGAGAGAGAGAGAGAGAGAGAGAGAGAGAGCTTTTGTGACTTTTTGGATGATGTAAGTTTCCAAGCTTCAAGAAAAGAGTTTTTGTCTATTCTTTTTGTCTTTTTTTTTATTCTTTATTGGATTGAATGAGATTCCAATCTTCTTCAGCTTCTTTGATGGATGATACTTGATAAAGGAAAGGCTAGAGTATTCAAAATGGCTGACTAATCGTTTTAGTCTTCAGCTCTCTGTTTCATACATTGAAAGTATAAAAGATATCACCAGTTATTGTTATGCCCTTGGAAAGGGAGAGGTAGTGTGGCTCTATACAATACATATGGCTCCTGTAATCAATGAAAAACTTGTCTGAATATTGCTTGTGGGAGGCCCACCAATAGATTGATTATGTGATTAGCTCCTTTGGTTTTTGATTTGTAGGAGTTTTAAAGGGTTAATTACTTGTAAAATAAATGATAGATATGGTGGATTCTCATATTTACTGGTTCAATTTTAGCTCAAAAATCAATTTCTTTGAATCATGAGAAAAGCAAACAAACAGACCTTAACTAAAATGATTGAGAAGATGATCAATCCTGAAGTTATTCAAATGTTTACCATTGAATTGATCTTAAAGAGTAGGTTTAACTTTTGAGACTCACATCTTCGCACATTGATGAAATTTGAGATAACAGAAAGCATGTAATTTGAATTGATTGAATCAAACTATAACGGCACATTTGTGATGAGAGGAATCATCTACAGTAGAATGAAAAATTATTCTAGTTTTCTTATAGCCATTTTTTTCAATCATTTAGTATGACATAGTTTTTCGCAGAAAAAGGAAAATACAATTAACTTTTCCTCATCAGAGAGAACCCTCTTTCTAGTGGGAGAAAAAAATTTCCTCAAAGAGTGAAGTAAGTCCTCTCGAAACATGCTAAATGGCCTTGGACAAGTCATCAACAAAGTAAATAATCCTAGTACAAGAGGGTGTGGTATAGGTGAACTTATGTTCTGATGTAATTAAGATTGTAAATTGACTATCCTTATGCCAACAAACTTATGGTCGAGTGGTGTTGGAAGCTCGGTATCACACACATGCCTGGCGATCCATCCCTAGATCTTCGTCTTCAAGTTGATAGTATCACTGCAGGCCAGTGGGGTGGCCTGGCAAAAATAATTTTTTTAACCATCCATACTGAACTACTAATAAAATCAAGTGTTAAGTTTCATACATTTCTCTGTTTTCAAAATGGGAAATGCACTATAGACTGTAAGTAAAGGGTTGTTTATTCTCAACGAAATCATTTGTTGTTACATTGCGAGTCTGAAAGTGTACGTTCATGTGGATGGACTGCACGTTAGTCTGAATTTGACCTCTTGGCAGAATGGATGGTTATCATTTCAATCCGGGTCAGAAAATCAGAACTCAAGTTGGACTGCAATTGTTATCAGACTTTCAAGTTTGCATCTCTGTGAAATGGCAGATTGATACATTTTCTAAGCATCTTGATTGCGATTGTGGGAAGGTCTGACCTCCTTAGCCATGCTTTTTAACTTCTTTGCTAATATAACCAATATTTTAAATGAGATTATCCAAAGTTATGGAAAAATTGAGAAGCTTGAGAATGATAGAATTGGAATAATACAATGCCCAACTCGGCTAAACCTAAGTTGGGCCTGGCAAAACATGCAATTGTCAGTAGATGAAAATTAACGATTCATTGTTATCTAATGAATTCCTTGATTTCTGATGTTGTACTCTTTTCCTTTTATTTGTTGGATTTAAATTTAACTAGAAGATAAAAATAATTATAAACCTGATTTTTAGATATAAATATGCACACACTACTAGAAATAAGTCTTTTGGCGACAGCAAAGCTGAATTAATCATTTTTTTCCACTTATAAGTTGCATGCCTCACGAGGGATTATAGTATTATATTTCACCTATCAACATTGTATTAATTTGATGATCTTCACAAATCTACTAAGCGCAATATTCTGCCTACCTTTGATTTGGACGGAGTGAATGTTGTACCATTTTTAATGACAATATTTGATCAACTATGATTAGAAATTTGTCATATGTTGCTTTCATTTCATTTCATTAAGGTTCTGTTAATATTTATTCTGTAGAAACCATTCAGAAAAAGACCCCATGAACTATATCATACCAGAAAATCTCATGGTTAGCCGACAATCATTAACCAATAATTATGTTGTTTTCACTAGAGAGAGCAATACATATGAACTTGATGATGACCAAGTACCTAATCTGATCCCAAATCCCATCTTTCAGTCCTAAATAAAGTGTACAATACATCTAAGCCTAGATTCCCCCAAATCAGATATTTGATATGCTACAAATCGGATTGATTTGTTTTATTCTTTGATGGGGAGAAGATGGCTTGAAGTGAGCTGTAGTATGAAAGTAGGACTTGAGTCTTGAGAACAAATGATACTATTGCTTGAAAATTTTGAAGTGTAACAAACTACTAATTATAGTTTTTGTAATAGATATGTTATAAAACTTCTTGATGGTTGGTAGTGCCATATTGGTCAATAGTAGGAGTAAAACATGTGACTTTTTTAACCTTAAAGTGACTTGATACTTAGTAAAAGTCCAAGAGTGTTGTTATTGTTAATATATTAGTAGGTGTTGTCATGTATTGTATTGTTCATGGCTGGAAATTAGATGATGTTATTGCAAGCAAGAGATTGTACCTACCCCAGTCTGCTATGACTACTTCGAAATCATGTTGTAATCTAACAACATATGAACTAATGACTGATTTTGATGTTGGAAGATTAATGGGTTGGATCTGATGACTGGAGAACTAATATTTTTAAAGTCAATCACTCCACCTTAAGATCATATTAGGTGACATCACAACAGTTCTTTGATGCCTTGATGTTAAGGTAATAAAAGTTTATATGAAACTTTTGGCATTGGGTGCTGATTGGTAGACTCAATTGGGCGCCATGTTTGAAATGCCTATGGCATCAACGTGCCTCCTTAGAGCCAGTTGGATGTTAGGATTTCTGACATGGATTGTTGAATTAGTAATGTGAATCTGATTTCGGTATCTGGTCATTTTAAAAAACTTGTAGAAGAAGGGGAGTAAAAAACTCAATTGAAGATCCCATTAAACCACAAAACCCTTCATGGGCCAAACATTCGTATAATGTGCTTCTTATATATCTTATCAAAAATCACTTTACATATATTATGGCCATTGGTTTATGAAATTGTTATGAACACAGTTTGGTTATTTTGCTAAACAGGTGCAGACACCTGTGACTGTTATTCTTGAATTTTGAAGCTGATACTAGTGTGTAAAAAATCCCATAAACTACTTTGAACCTGAATTTTATTTGTGGGCCTTGCATTTGGACTCATGTTTTAGGAGTGTTGTCAAAATGACTAGCATATAAACCAGACAAATATGGCAATCTGTCATAGTAACCAAGCGAATCTACAAGAAATATAAGCAGGTAACTAGTTTTTTATTTTTTATTTTATTTTATTTTTTGTTTCTGTTTCTGTTTCTGTTTCTGTTTCTTTGTACGTAGTTTTTTATTTATTTTATAATCTGACCACTAGTCTTGAGGAGTTTGGCCATGAACTTTCAGGTTTCCTATCGGATCTCATGTAGTAGGGGCATTTATAATGCCGTGTGGAAACTGCTTCTGCTGTGTAAAGGTACATATGACTACTACTTTTGTACCAAGAAGTATGTTGGATCCTAATTGGGTGAAAAGGTCTCATATAGGGTGTTGGTTGTTCAAAAAGCCATCTTATTTTAGAACCTTAAGTACTAGCTAGAATCTGTTGTGTTTGCTTGGAATGAATTGCTAGTTGATTTATAGGTGCCAATATGTTTTGGATGTTTTTATTTTTTGCTTGTGAAGTTATTTATCTCTACTTTTTTCCCATTTATTTGCTTTTGGTGGAGAACCAGATGCCTTTGATGTGTGTGAACAGACGAACCACAGGGGCACTTTGATTGATATTGTGGATGTACAGCAGCTGAATGGTGATAGGCTGGAAGAGATGCTTGCTACATTTGGTGGGTTTGATCTTGTCATTGGTGGCAGTCCTTGCAATAATTTTACACTTAGATACAACAAAATGAGAATCAGTTTGTAGGTAAAAATGTGTACGTAAATATTTTCAAATGATGTACTCATATCTTGTTTACTGTCATTTGTTGTATTGCTGATGTGAAATAGATAACGTAAGGCTTCAAAGATGATGATCAGCTACATCAGTTTTATTACTGGGAACAATATGAATGTTCTTTAACATTTACCTTGATTAATGTGCAAAGTCTTCTGTCTTGTTGCTTTGTATATTTTATTCATTATTTCTTCCTATATGCCATGAGGTATGATAGTTCTTTTCTTCTTGTAGATGGTGCTGTAATGCCTTCATGGTTTGACATTTATGAGATACCTGTGACTGCTGTAAGTTATTTTCACTTCTGATAGTTAATTGACATGAGTATTGATTTTGAATCTCAGCTTGACTAATACTTGTATTTGCACTTGCAAGAGTGATAAATATCTGTGAAGACATTTAATATGCTTCATTTTTAAAAATTTAGTTTGAGTATTTTTATCTAGAAGCACAAGATGAGTAGGTACGTAGGGAACATAGGGTGTAGTGTGTTGGGGCATTGGGTTGTTTATATGAAGTATTTTTTTTGTTATGTACATGTACTCAGCAGGTTGTAAAAAAAAAAATTAAATGTCACACGTATAGGGGAGACTATGTCGAAATTTCGAGAAATCTTTTACATTAGAAATTTTTTTAAATGTTGTCAGGGGTGAAAATGGCTGGGAAATCTAATGGAGGGAAGAACAGAGGAAGAGCATCGAAAGATAATTCTAAGGTTGTGGCTGATGCAAATGGAGTGCAGCAATCCAATTTGGGTGATAAGCCAATTATTCTTGGAACAAAGGTTTTTCTTGGCTTTTCCCTACATATGCTTTTAGTTAGTTTTTCATTCATATATACAACACCATGCATCACTGATTCTTATAGTTTAACCTGCCCCTTTATTCTGAGATTTTAATATTACAATAGATAAATAGTAGTTCATGCAAGTATAGACAAAGGAAAGCCACCAATACAACTAACAGTAATTCTATATCAACAGTTTAATATATTAACATGAATATAATGCTACTAACAATCTGTGTTCTATACAAGTACAAATGGTTGCACTCATTTGGGTAAGGCTTTGGATTTCAACTATTATGCAAATGATCATATGTATGCATGTCATGTACATGGCTCTCTTTCCTTTTGAAAATTTTTTTTTTATTTTGGTGTGTTGGGTAGGTTCTCATGGTATTAAAACATGCCCTTTATGAAGGGGGTCCGGGGGTATCCCCCGGCGGGGGTCGAGCTGACCGGTCAGCTCGCGGGGGCCCAGGGGGCAGCGCCCCCGAAAAAAAAAAAAAAAAGAATATGCATTTTTTTTTTGAAAATTTTAATACATTAGCGACCGCCAATGGCGGTCGCTTATACTTTTTAAAAAAAAATTATTTAGTATTAGCGGCCGCTAGTTTTAAATTTTTTTTAAAAATTAAAAAAAAAGTTTTAGCGACCGCCATTTTTACCTTTTGCGACCGCCAATGGCGGCCGCTAAAAGTGTTTAACAGTATTTAGAAAATAAAAAAAGAACATTAGCGACCGCCATTTATACCTTTAGCGACGGCTAATGGCGGCCGCTACAGGTGGCCGCGCGGTCGCTAATAGTTTTAGCGACGAAGTTTCCGCGGCCGATACTTAGCGGTCGCTAGGCGGTCGCTAAAGAGTATTAGCGACCGCCAGGTGACTTTTAGCGACGGCTAATGGCGGCCGCTAAAGTCTGTTTTCTAGTAGTGAACGAAAGTAATGTGTAACATGAACCTATAAAATATAAAATAAATAATAAATAACATATATTATTTATTATCTAAAAAAAGCAAGCCCTTGAGTTAATCATTCACCTGCACATTTAATGAGGTTGAATCACTAAAAATCAATATATGAACTTGAAGAGAATACAATGGCAAATGCATCATACAAAATCAGTATCTTGAGTTTTAGATATATTATATATGTATGAAAAATCCTTTCAAAAGAAAAAAAAACTCTTTCAATCTTCTTATTCGTGCAAAACAAAAACAAAAAATAAAAAAGAAAAAAAAACATAACTGATGAAGTTTTTCCCACTAAACAGTAATTATTACCAATGACATTTGGAGTTTCTTTTACTAAATAGGCTGTCTTGCTTGGTTTTGATGAGTTTGAGAGGATTATCCACCATAAAGCTTGTTGGCTTTTGCAAATGGAGAGTTTGAGGAAGAGGACCATGTAATGGTAATTTGAGAAAGGGTATCTTGAGAGGATATAGGAACTCATTTATTGATGGGCTTAACTTAACACCTCCTGATCTCTTCAAAGTTAATACTAAAATCATAATAATAAAGAGGTTTGGTTAGACAGATTATTAAGAATATAGGAAGATAAAATAGAAAAGTTAGGAAAGAAGAGATTTAAGGGGAATTTAGAAAGATTTTAGAAATGTAGGTTTATGGAAACCATAATCTTAATTTAAATGGAGAGATTTAGGGAGGAGACTTGGGAGGTGTGTAGTGGCCCACATCAAAGCAAGAGTTCTATATATTTTTTCTAAGTATTTCTTTCAAAGGAGAACTCCATGAGCGCTTACGTGGCGCCCTCTACATCCTCCCTCCCTATTATTTTAACATAATATATATATATAGGAAAATATTCATGAGCATCTATCTGTCACCATATTACGGTGAGGGACAATATAATGTGGCCAACTTTATCATCCATCCAAATCACTCACAAACAATCCAAATTACATCGAATCCATTGAGTTTTTACTAATCCAAATGGATTGAATCGTTGGACCGAGGGTCAAGATTTCTTCTTTAATATAAAGCCGTTAAATTTGTGGGCCACAGATGAAAGGGTTAGAGGCATGGGATTGACCCCGAATGGTGAGAGATAGATGTACATGAATGTCCCTCATATACATACCCCCCCTCCCCCCAAGTATCAAGTTTGACCAGTCACATGCCCATACCTCCTTCATCTAGGGCCCACAAGTTCATATATATAAAAAAGTCAACCATCCATCCAATGGTCGACCCATTCTGTCACGTCCCCCAAACCTGATTAGAAAATAAACCGGATCCAGGGAGTGAAATTTAGGGCTAATAAATTTTTTTTGCCCTTTTAGTCTAAGGATCGTAAGTCTGGTGTGAGGATAATGTATTTGAAACCTCATTTAATATCGTAACCGCGAAACTTGTTATAAATCAAATCATAATTGATACCAAAGCAAGGATAATACTTATTCTCACTCATTAATAATTAAAGTTACAACAATAAATAAAAATTCTAACAAAAGATGATTATGTCTTACACAATGACCGTCCCAAAACCTAGGCAATTTTAACTAAGTACAAGAATCAATGATCAAAGGTCTAATGAGTAAAAGTCTAAGGTAAATATTGAATAATGGAAAATCTACGATGGTCCCTATGTATGTGGCTCTCATGTGGCAGGAAAGATGACATTACTCTACATTATCGGCACACCACTCTCGCTGCTCCTCTACCGGTTGGAGATCCTCTGGGATCTCCTCACTTGCTGGCTCCTCGTCGTACTCACCTGTGGTGTCTGCACACCTAAGAACAAGAGTCAATGACATGTTGAGCAGAAGATAAGCAATGCATAAATATCATGTAAACATGTGTCAAAGGAGATGTAAAGACAAGTGCAAGATCATATGTGTCACACCTCGAAACCGGGCCCTGCAGTGATCCGATCTCGGGATACGAAATTTTGGAATAAATTTGAAACTTTTGTTATATTTTCCAAGATTCGCGTGAATGAGGATAATAAAATTCCATCACGATCAGAGTATATTTTCGCGGAAGCTAATCATGGTGTTACGACCCGGAGTCCGTGGCCATCGGATTCCGTGTCGCACTCGACCAATATCATAAAGCCATCACATAAGTAGACTGGTACTGATCATAAATCACAAAATACTGAGCTGGTAGTAACAAGACTATTTATTTCCCACATATTCAAGTTACAATTAACAAATGTTTTAATTACAAACCCAATGACCAAGGCTAACAAAGCCATACAAATAAACCACTAAATAACATACTACCCCAAGTGATATTACGAGCTCCGGTGCCAAACTTGACATCTATATGACATCAAAAGGGCAGTCTCTCGCGTCAGACCAGCGGCTCTACCGCCTCCTCCGATCAAACACCTAAAACAGAAAGAGAGGAAACTGGCACCAAACAACAGGGTCAGACACGACGGTCTGGCAAGCAAATAAATAAGTAATATGTAACATGGGCATTTATAAAACCTTATGGAATCATTGTAAATCCATTTAAAGAGTCTAAATAATAATAACAATAAATCATGATAAAACGATCGAAAGACCGAACATAAATATCAAGGAAAATAAACGAACAGTCTTTAGAGCATAAATATCTCGAAAAGATAACAGCCTACGCAAAACACTTAATAATTGGAAAAACATTTGAAATCCTGAATAATAGAGGCAATACGATAAAAGATCGATTTCATAACAATAACAAATTCAAAGAATATAATGAGTATAAACAAGCAAGAATCATGAAACAATTTAATAAACAGTTAAAACATTGGCAACCACACATAGCTATATTCTCCTATTACCGAAGTAACAAGAGCAGACAGAACCATAGCCACTACACGTGGGACCGGAGACAGAATAAGAACCGTAGCCATTACACGTGGGACCGGCAGATAAAAACCGTTGCCATGGTCGGTACAGACAGAATCCAAACTGCAGCTGGCGGACAAATTAAAGATCCCGAGCCGGGTGATCAGCCTGACCAGGTGACCTAAGCCTAGTGGTGCCTTTAGTTTTTAAAACCTGAACCAATACGAATCAAACCATATTAATCCCTTTGGCTCATGGGCTCACACTACAAAGCTCCGGCCCCATCTTGCCTCGAGGTTTTATTTTTGAAATCATAGTCTCTTTGGCTCATGGGCTCGCACTACAAAGCTCTGGCCCCATCTTGCCTCGAGGTTTTATTTTCAAAATACTAGTCTTATCGATGAAATCCCGAACGTGGCGAACCACTCAAATCTCCTTTCAAATCGATTCGGAGAAAAACATACGAATTTCCATGGTAAACCATTCAAATACACATCAAAGTGATTTGTATAAAATCATACGATCCATCCTTTCGCACATGGAAAACCACATGATTTTATAACAAATCACTGATGCTATTCAAATTAGTTCACCGAAGAATACAAATACATTCTCTGACTTGAAATGGAATGGAATAGTGTAGAATGACTTAATGACTTACCAAGGAACCACCTCAATGCACGTTTAACTTTTAAACATTGATTAATAAAAGGATATGTTTGATGCCAATGAAAATCCACAACATTTAAATGATAAAGTGCGCATTGAGGCTTGAAAGATTCCCCTGTAATTTCACATATGCTCATTCTCTCATTGTTCTCATTCCCATTTCACAATTTCCAAGTATCACAAGTAATCTCAAACTCTTTAAATCAGGCCCACAGCTGGCCTTAACCCAAGCCTAAAACAGTCCACCCATTTAACCCAAAACAGCCCTTTAAACATGGCCCAAACAGTCCTTGAAACAGCCCAATATCAGGTCTTGAAACATGGCCCAAACAGTCCTTGAAATAGCCTAATATCAGGTCTTGAAACAGCTCAAAAACTGACCTTGAATGGCCCACAAAACAGGTCTTAAAACAGCCCCAAAACTGACCTTGAATGGCCCACGAAACAGGTCTTAAAACAGCCCAATACCAGGCCTTGAAATGGCCCAAAGAAGTCTCGAAAATAGGCCCAAAATCTGAATTTAAACGGACCCAGAATTCCACCTGAACCGGGCCCCCAGGCTGGGCTGGGCTCGCTCGAGCGACCCAAGGCCCGCTCGAGCGAAGCCCAGACAGAGCCTGGGTCGCTCGAGCTACCCAGTGGGTCGCTCGAGCGAGCCAGGCAGAACCTGGTCCGCTCGAGCGGCCCACTGGGTCGCTCGAGCAGACTGGGCTTTGTCCAGTTCGGCTCGTCGGGCAATTTCTCTCATTTTTCCATCCCTTTTGAATCTTTTTCATTCCTTTTCTTTCATACAATCTTCCAACATCAATTGGGCCCTTTCTTGACCTCTTCAACTCAACAAATCCTCATCCACAATCAATCCAATTAATCTAACAAACACTTTTAAATCAAATCTTTTCTTCCATTCTTTGAGCACAAACACTTTTACAAGAGAGAAGGCTAAGATTCAAGATGTCCAAAGTGAAGTCAAACTTCTAATACATTGTAAAACAATAATCTAAGTGGAAATCACACATCATATTACTCCATTCATCCCAAAACACATCTATGAATCATAAGAAATTAGCACATAACATGAAATACCATAAAATAAAACAAAAGAAAATGAAACCATCATATTAATTGAAAACTCCACTTTCCTCAAGTCTAAATGAGAGAAATAATACTCCTCAAACCAAGCTCTAGGGTCTCAAGCTCCCAATCTACAAAAACCCCAAAATTTTTCGAAGAGAACCCTAAAAATCAATATTTGCAAATCTCCAAGGAAAGCTCTTGTATATGGGACGAAAACACTCCCAATGAAGAGGAAAACAAGGATCTCAAGTTTGGAAAGCCATTGCTAACCTTGAAAAGCTCAAACGAAGAAGAGAAGCTTGGATTATAGCCTTGCCCTAGCTCAAAACCTTTGAAAAGACATCTTTGGAAAGCTTGGAAGATGGGGAAGTACTTTAGGAGATCAATCCTCCAAGAAAACTCCAAGAGATTGGTGTTTCAGATGAGAGAGAAAGTGTGGGAAGAGAGAGAAAGGGAAGAGAGAGAAAGAGCCCTAGCTCAAAACCTTGCAGGAAAAAGAAATGAAGGAGAAGAAGAGGGTTCCTCTTCTTATAAGATGGGTTTTGTGGGCCCCGATCTTCACAAGGCTGAAAGTGGCATTTGCGGGCCTCGAATGAAAACGAAGAAGAAGACAAAAACGATCAGCGAAATTTCAACTTTCCAAAAAGTATATTTTCCCCAAATTCTGAAATTTTCAAAATTTATGGACAGATTTAGTGAAAATATCATTTTTGCCCATTTTTCTCGAAAAATGCGATTTCTGAGCATCAAATCAAATTGGTCAAAACATGAAAGTTGTTAAACTCAATAAAATGAGTTAAAAGGAGCAAAATTTGTAATTTTTTCAAAATAAGAATAATTTCTCACAAAGATACATTTTACAAAGACCGGGTCAAACTAAAGTCAACGGTCTTTAAAATCTCCAAGGCTATGAAAAATCTAGTCAAACTCAAAGACAAAGTCGAAACCAACTCAAATCTCGCTTAAAAAGCTAAACCACGATTAAAACAATACTAAACAGAGAAATTGGGGGTCGGGGTCTTACAATATGATAGTAAGGTAAAGAAAGCTAGGCATAAAGCATGAATATTAATAACGGGAATTGATAACAAGAAACCCTAACATCAACTAGAAATAACAACCATCAACACAATGCAAATGCAAGAAATAAGAAAGGGAGACTCCGAAGATGTCCAAGCCAAATAAGAAAGGGAGACTCCGAAGATGTCCAAGCCACCTCTCGGGGTACTAGTAGAAATCATATCCGGACCACTAATACCGAAGTCCGGCTCCAGGGGGATCCTAGCTCTTGGTCCTAAGAATAACAGTACGGTCCAAGCCCGCTCCTAGTTATTCTACGCCATGGGCACCATCCAAGCCGACCGCCCATCCCGATGTCCGAGTAACTGGCTCATCTATAAACTCCAAAACTGCAGCTAGTCATGATATGCAATCCTCCCCACAGTGGATCCTACTGTGGTTGGACAAACGAAATGATGTGGTGTTGACACAAGGAAATCAAGACAAGCATACATGGCTAGTTCAATATACAAGACTGTAATATAAGGACTACTCCAATCGAGCCAAGTTACGAAACAAGTCCATGAATCCCATCAAGTAGTCCTCTAACAATCTAGTGCAAGATAACGAGGTCCTAGGGTACACTCTAAGTCTGGTCCAAGTCCTAATTCTACAAGAATTTATATTTCATATTTAATTAGGTATATTTATGCCAAGTGAGTGTATAAGGAGACGATATCAACGGATATGATCACAACTCAATGGGGAAGTTATAATCCAAACCTAGGCAAGTGTTGTCATCCATGTACCATACATGATCTAACGGAGTGCGTGTGGAAATTAAGTCAACGATGCTTCTAAGAAGGAATCCTTGGTGTACAATCATGTTGGGCATCAGTTGACTCAGTTCCATACGTATTCGGTTAAACCATGCGTAATATAAGGACACCTAGACAACCATCGAAGCATACCAAGCCACGTGCTTATCCCTCCCGCACTCTACCCTCTCCCTCTCCCGATCTCTTGCGCCGGTTCTCTCCCTCCCTCTCCTCTCCCTTTGGCTCCGCACTGTTTGACTGTGAATTTGACGGAGGCCATCGAAGTAGCCATCCACCCACCAAGTAGCCACACAAGAACCATTCGAACCCCATTTGAGAGCCCTTGTCATGTCTCCACACCTCTTAGAAACAATCCTAGCAGGAAAAAAAAAACAAAGAGAGAAGAGAGAGAGAACAGTGAAATCTTTTTTTACAGAAACCCTTGTCATGTCTCCATAGATCCTCTTCTTCGTTTCTGCCATCCATCTTTTGAAATCTAAATTAATCTCTATAAATTCAGAGAGAAAATGACTCATATCCTTCAAAACCCTCTGTTTTATTTTTTTTATAAGATGAAGTTGGCTCTGTTTTCTTGTTTGAATATTCCATCTTCTTGTTCCACAGGAGATAGAAATCTAGATGGGTATTTTTTTATTTTTTTGGATATTTTTCTTATTTTACCTTTTTTTTATGAGTGAATTGAATTCAAACATCAAATCCAATATTCTTATGGATTAATTTGGTTAAAAAAAAAAACCTTAACTTAAGGAGAGCACACGGGAACCAGAGAGAGCGAGATCGCGAAAGAGCGCAATCATGGAAGAAGGAGACGAAGGGCAAAGAAGATGGATTGAACCCTGAACAGCGCCGAGAAAGGTTTGATTTTTTCTGACCCTTTTTTTCTTTTTCCCTGTGTTAACTGATAGATCTTTGGTTTTGTTTTGCCCCCTTTATTTCTCGAGTCCATATATAAATATTTGGATTTGGGGTTTCTGTTTTGCAGAGACGCCAAAGAGCCGAAGAGAAGGCCGCGAAGAAAGTGGGGCAGGCGGCATCTGGTGGGGATTCAGCTAAGAAAGGCGCAACAAGTAACAAGTAGCAAGCAGTCAGATTTATTTGATGATTGAGTTAAAAGGGTCATTGGGGTGGGGTTTTGATAGGATTCTTATTCTATGTGCTATTTATTTGGGTGGTGGTTCTATCTTTGATTTTTCGATCAACCCAAATTATGTTATGAGTCACGTCTCATCTGGTCTATTTTAAACTTGTTGGCATCTATGTGATGAAGCCTTTTTGAAAATTGGGTTTTAGGTTTTGAAGAAGATGTCTTAGTTGTGACTTAATCCATTTTGCTATGTCATTCAATTGCTCCCTTTCAAGTACAAAGCATTTTTTTTTTAACCAACAGTTGGAAAGTTCTAGCCTTTTACATTCTAAAGGATTCATTCCATACTCCATTGGCACTTGTATGGAATGAATTATCAGGCATTGCATGCCCTGATTATAAGTATATAATTTCTGTAAGTGCAAAAAACGTAACTCACAAGATTAGGGGGTGCCTGATAGGACTTATCCAAAGGGACTGATAGAGATTAACTGCTGTGATCCTGAAAGGGGAGAAACAGATAGTGAGAGGACCCTGGCAGCGTGTGGTGTCTCTTGCCCCCTTAACTTGGATCTACTCTTGTGTTTATATAGATGAAGATAGAGGAAAAGAGGAGGCAGGGAGGTAGAAACTTATCCCATCATATCCCTCCTTGTAAGGTACTAGGGAGGTACTCTCCCATCGTAGCCCACTTGTCATTAATTGTAGTCTCATCATAGCCCACTCTGTCCCATCGGGTCTTATCCTGGCGCCTGGGCGGTGCAGCTGTGGTAGGGATTTCAGGGATTTGGGCGGTGCCCTGATCCTATTGTACGTGGCGAACTGTGCATAGAGATACACCTGTCACTGAGACCAAAATCGAGGCTTATCGGAATGGGACACTATACCGAGATGGGTCACTGTACCAAAATGGAGAGCTCCAAGCACTTGCCGAGATGGGACAAGTAACCAAGATCATCATTGGCCAAGACCAATCACTGGGGGGCGCATGAACGAAACCAATCACTGGGGGGCGCATGACCGAAACCAAGCCAAGCGAATAGCTTAGAATTTAATAATGCCAAGTTGTCACATCGGTACATAAAGAGTGCATTCCTGAAAACTTTGCTTTTGGTTTCTTTAATATTATTTTCAACAAAAGTTCTCTCATGCTAAGACTCATGAGTTCTGTGTAGGGGTTGTAACGGTTCGGTTAACCGATTTTTTTGAGAAAACTGTTAACCGAACCGTAACCGCGGTTTTTCTGTATTTGAAAATCGTAACCGTAACCGTGAAGACAAAAACCGTAAAAAACCGAACCGCGGTTAACCGTATTTGACGGTTCGGTTTACGGTTAATAACCGTGGGAAAATCTAATCATGCTTGTTAACCCTCTAGATGATTTTTCCACCCAGAAAACCAGCAGCACAGTGAGAAGTACCTCTCACAGTCTCACATAGACAATTCCAAACCTATGTTTATAAGAGAAAAAGGATTTGAGTCTGTTCCTACAAAGAATATGGCCAAAATATTAGAAAATATCAGAAAACCCACTTGCTGTTCTGCCGTCATTCTCTCAGTAATATACAAACACACAATCCACGATTGCAAAGGACAGTGGGTTACGGGTAAAAACCACTGATAGACATTCTCCTGGTTCCAATTTGTCCATTTCCTCACTTGGAAGCACGGCACTTCTTCTATTAGACGTTGTTGAGTGCCCAAAAGCAATATGCACTTCAGATAAACTTTAATTAAAGGGATCACATCCTTTAATTAATGAAACCAGATAAACCTTCAATTGAGATCAGCCATATCAAACCAAAATCCAAGACAGAACGTAACAAAAGAGAGATATCAACTAAATAAATTGCCACATGAAAACCAAATCAGATCCTATTTAACCCTACAGAATCCAAAAAGAAAAAAGAAATCGAAGCATTTCACCTAAGGAAAGGAACATTCCATGAGATCCATATCAAACCAAAATCCAAACAGAATAAAACAAAAGACATAAATCAAAAAGTGTATATATTTGATAAACATTCTACAGCATTCCTCTAGCTAAATTTCTACTCAACAATACTGAATAATCTTCAAACTAGAAGTCTGGAAAGGGTTTTCTCCTTAACAAAGCCAAAAGCAACAAGCATAACCAAGCATCTGAAATGGAAGATTCCACAAGCTAGATAGACCCTGCCAAAACATTATTAAAAAATTTGAATTAGTTGTAGAAATGAGTGTGAGAATAAAAAAATATTATATATTTCTAAAAAGAGTTCAGATCTGCACCTGAACATCTACAACTTCAAAGCACCATCACTATAGGCTTCAAACCACCATCACTATAGGCAACTACTTCACCACAGTATGGATCGAACAAAAAACCACCAAAACAGTGCAGTTGGAACTTCAATTCAAACCTCATCCAAATCAACTTCTGAAAAAAATATCATTATTAATCATTTGATCTAATTTAAATTCACAACAATTTTGAAATAACATGAAATCTCAAGAGAATTAATGATTGTTTTACCTAACTCCTCGAAGGCTTGAAATTCCTCCATGACATCTTTCAAATCAACTGCTACATTTGAACTTCGAAACCAATCTTGTGCACAAATCAGGCCTTCTACTGTTTTGGGAGATAGAGAACTACGATATGGATCCAACACACGTCCTCCCGTACTAAAGGCAGATTCCGAAGCAACAGTAGAGACAAGAATAACTAGAATATCTCGTGCAACTTGAGAAAGAACTGGATACCTTGAAGAATTTACTTTCCACCAAACCAAAATATCAAAACTAGAATTGGGGATAACTTTTTCACGAGGAAAATCCAAGTATTGTTTAACTTCATTTTTGTCCACAACATTTTCTACTTCTGCCACATACTGTTCATATTCATCCAGTTCATCGTTTTCATTAAAGATGGGTTGGTCGACCTCAAATTCAGAATTAGCACTCGAAGATGAAGCATTAGAGGACTCAAGTTGTTGGTACTCCACAAACAAAATATTAAGTGTATCCATTATCTTTTCAGTAAGCTCAACCACCTTGGAAGACTCAAGTTTGAATTTAAATTCATAACACCATGTCACATATGTCAACTTGAAACGTGGATCCAACACAATTGCGATCAACAACATCATATTCATTTTCTCAATTGGTTCCCAATACTTCTGAAATTTCAATTTCATTTTGACAGCCATAGCTTTTAAACAAGGATCAAAACCAGACATCAAGGTATTCAATTTGTTCTCAATGGAAGCAACTACAGGAAAATACAAATGAGAAGTCACATATGAAGTGCCAGACAATTTAGTTGTAGCATCATAGAATTTCTGCAAAAAAGTGGCCAAGAGCTTACAGTCTTCCCAATCCTCGAAGGTAGGAGGTCCACCTACGTCCTCAAGTTCCTTCTTAAATTTATCATCATCATCAATCATTCGATCAAATGCCTTTTCAAATTTAGCTGCAGTTTCCAACATCAGAAATGTAGAATTCCACCTTGTTGTAACATCCAAAGACAACATCCTTTTACAATCTACTAGCAAAACCCCGTGGATAACCACGAAACCACCAAATGCATAGATTGATATGAATTATTTTTAATAAATTTATTAATTAGTAAACTTGTGAGTCCTTTTTTTTGTTGCTAATTTGATCTTTATATTTTTTTCCAAATGTTTTATTCTTTAGGAGAGGCATGAATTGATTAAGAAAGATCAAATGATCATAGACCTAACAAACTGACCTGATATATTTAGGTGGGACCAAGATGAATGGGGTCCATCATCTCTATTCTAACCGTTCATAAAATCATATAATGCGGGCTGAGACCCATTAATTGATTGATAAAGATCAAATGATCAAATGATCATAGACCTCTCAAATTGATCAAACCTAACTTATTTAAGTGGGACCCCCAAGATGAATGGGGTTCACCATCTATATTCTAACCGCCCATAAAACCATATTATGCGGATGGGACCCATGAATTGATTAAGAAAGATCAAATGATCAAATGATCGTAGACCTAACAAATTGACCTAATAAATTTAAGTGGGACCCAGATGAATGGGGTCCACCATCTTTATTCTAACCGTCCATAAAATCAAATGTTGCGGGACGGGACCCATTAAATGATTGATAAAGATCAAATGATAAAATGATCATAGACCTCTCAAATTGACCAAACCTAACCTATTTAAGTGGGACCCCAAGATGAATGGGGTCCACCATCTATATTCTAACCGTCCATAAAACCATATGATGCGGGCTGGGACCCATGAATTGCTTGATAAAGATCAAATGATCATCGACCTCACAAATTGACCAAACCTAACCTATTTAAGTGGAACCCCCCAGATGAATGGGGTCCACCATCTCTATTCTAAACGTCCATAAAACCATATTATGCGGGATGGGACCCATGAATTGATTAAGAAAGATCAAAGGATCAAATGATCGCAGACCTAACAAATTGACCAAATATTTTTTAGCGGGACCCAGATGAATGGGGTCCACCATCTTTATTCTAACCGTCCATAAAATCAAATGATGCAGGCCGGGACCAATGAATTGATTGATAAAGATCAAATGATCATAGACCTCTCAAATTGACCAAACCTGACCTATTTAAGTGGGACCCCCCAAGATGAATGGGGTCCACCATCTATATTCTAACCGCCCATGAAATAATCTGATGCGGGCTGGGACCCATGAATTGCTTGATAATGATCAAAGTATTAAATGATCATAGACCTCACAAATTGACCAAACCTAACCTATTTAAGTGGAACCCCCCAGATGAATGGGGTCCACCATCTTTATTCTAACCGTCCATAAAATCATATTATGCAGGATGGGGCCCATGAATTGATTAAAAAGATCAAAGGATCAAATAATCGTAGACCTAATAAATTGATCAAATATGTTTAAGTGAGACCCAGATGAATGGGGTCCACCATCTCTATTCTAACCGTCCATAAAATCATACGATGCGGGCCGGGACCCATGAATTGATTGATAAAGTTCAAATGATCATAGACCTCATAAATTGACCAAACCTAATTTATTTAAGTGGGACCCCAAAGATGAATGGGGTCCACCATCTATATTCTAACCGTTCATAAAACCATATGATGTGGGCTGGGACCCATGAATTGCTTGATAAAGGTCAAAGGATCAAATGATCATAGACTTCACAAATTGACCAAACCTAACTTATTTAAGTGAAACCCCCCAAATGAATGGGGTCCACCATCTCTATTTTAACCATCTCTATTCTAACCGTCTATAAAACCATATTATGCGGGATGGGACCCATGAATTGATTAAGAAAGATCAAATGATCAAATGATCATAGACCTAACAAATTGAACAAATATTTTTAAGTGGGACCCAAATGAATAGGGTCTACCATTTTTATTCTAACCGTCCATAAAATCAAATGATGCGGGCCGAGACCCATGAATTGATTGATATAAATTTAGCACATCATATGCTCTAATGTGGAAGATTATTCTTGATGGAGAGATTTTTGGTATTTTGAGTGTGTAATAGATATAGAGATTTTAGGGATAAGGCAACTCCGGAAATGACATTGCAAAAAATTTGAGGTTGCGCCACGTGTCTTTATGTGAGGAAGTGTATACATCCCTTTAGTAATATAGATTCCCTCCTTCTCCACACAAGACTTAAATATCTGTGCCCTTTGTGGAGAGCTCCTAGCATATTTCACAGCAGCCCTAATTCGATTTATGGCGCTATCCAACTCATCCAATCCATCTTTCACAATCAAATTCAACACATGTGCACAACATCTCATTTGAAAATATCGACCGCCTAAAATAAAACTGTCATTTTTCTTAAAGAACTTCTCTTCAAATAAGTAATGGCAGTGTCATTTGATGTAGCGTTGTCAACAGTTAATGTGCAAAGTTTCTGAATTCCCCAATCAACCAAACATTCCTCAATCCTTCGACCTATTGCCTCACCTTTGTGACTAGAAATCACACAAAAGTTCAAGATCTTTTTGTGCAAGTTCCAGTCTTTATCTATGAAATGAGACGTAAGGCACATATAAGAAAGGTTCTGATTTGATGTCCATGCATCAGTAGTGAGACATATCCTTTGTTTACTTTTCAAAAACATACTCTTCAATTTTTTTCTCTCCGCCACATACAAAGCCATACAATCTTTAGCAATTGTAACCCGTGAAACAGGTTTGAATAGGGCTGCATCACGCTACAAAAAGCCCCTAAACGCCTCATTCTCTACTATTTTGAAAGACATTTCATCTAAGATGATCATTTTTGTAAGTTCCTCTCTACAATCATCCTGACTAAATTTCCAGAGTGCAAGAGGATTCAAATTTTCAGCTCCACTACCAGATTTCATTATTGATTTAATTTTCTTTTATCTCTGACTATTTGCATTTATATTTTCTGGAAACTTAGGACAGATTTTCAAATGATTCCTCATTGCACTAGTTCCGTTAGCACTCAACCACTTAACAGGAGCATCACAATGGCCACAATGGAGTGTATACTGAATCTTAGGGTCATAATTGTCAGGTCTAGGAAAATGTTGCCAAATATCTGATTCTTTGTTATTTTTTCTTTTGAGAGAGGATACCTGACTATGACAGTGACTAACAGGTTGAGGAGCATCAGGTGGAGGAGCATCAAACGAAGGAGCATCAGGCGGAAGAGCATCAGGCTGAATAAGTGGAGTCTCAGCCATACTAGACATGCAAATCTGACAATGAAATTGAACAAAAAAATACACTCAAAACAAAATAAAAAAGATGGGACTTTCAGATTTAACAAAAAAGGAGGACATTAAAATTGAATAAAAAGGAAGGACAATGAAATTTCATAGTCTAACTAGTCTAACAAAAAAGGAGGACATGCAAGACTGCTTTAACTAGTCGGTTGTTGTGACTTGTGAAACATGACCAAGGTGAGATCATAAAGTTCATAGTCTAATATTAGTAAGTTCCTATAGTTCTTCAAAAATAGCCAAGTTCCATTAATAGTATCATTTCTATATTATTCCCGGTTCTCATCCTCAACTTAACTTCACCACACTTTACTAAAAAAAAAAAAAAAAGGCTCAGTATTAGAAGAAATTCCATACTTTAACTTCACCCATACTACTTCAGGTTCTAAACAAACATGCTACATGCCCCCAAGAACATGCACCAAACATACATTCTCATCATTGCACAGCAATAGGATATCCTAAACCTACCAGATTACTGTACATAAGATATGACCCTTAATCTTTCTTTTTCCTTGTACAAACAAGATCATTCAAAACTAAAACAAAAATGATAAATGTTTCCATATTGAATCATCCTACTCATAAAATAAAAAAAAGAACACTCATTAACAACTTCCTTGAACGCACCACATCTATTAATAACTCAACATATATATATACCCATCATTTGAATTGTG
This sequence comes from Litsea cubeba, assembly GCA_012931725.1. Lineage (NCBI taxonomy): Eukaryota > Viridiplantae > Streptophyta > Magnoliopsida > Laurales > Lauraceae > Litsea > Litsea cubeba. The sequence goes on along the minus strand of CM022945.1, from coordinate 65,929,422 downwards.
ATTTGTGAACTGTGCAAGCGGAGCCTTCTCTTTGGCCGGTGTGAATCCATCCATGTTTACAGTGAAGTTGAGCAAATCCAAGTGTGGATTTCGTACATAGCAAATGTGGCACACTGCCAGTCTAGCACATTGTAACACCACATCAGACCCACGCAACAAGCGGACTCACCATACCATGACCTGACCCAATAATCAGAACAATCTGTTAAGGTGGGTTACTGTGCTGCACCCACAAGTTTAATGCAGACCACTAACGATCCATTTTTCCCAATCAACTGTACATCTTTTATGTCTATGACCAATGTGATTAATAAAGCCCCATGAGATAAGGGCCATATCATCTACGCAGTAAAGTCCCATCTTTTGAATGGCTTCATTATGGCCAAATGCACTAGAGGCTACATATAACTTTTAAGCTATCTAACCATCTGTTTGATAGAAAGGAATGTTTTAGTGTGTTTGGTAACAAGTAAGAACATAGAATCAAATTCCCTAAGCATAGAGGATTTCTATATATCTTCTCAAAACATTAACAAACTGGGACAATGAAAGAAAGGAGTGGATTGTAACCCATGGCCAAAAAAACTTCAACACCTAGCACAGCATGAGAAGCTTTTAACAACCAAATTGTAATATTGTATATTTGTGCAGAACAGAGGATTATTTTATCATTATCACCAACTGGATCTACTGCAAAACATGGAATCATATGGAGAAAAGCTTCAAGAGTCAATCAAGATATATATAAAAAAAAGATTGAGATAAAAGCACTAGTCGATTGTACCAGGCCTCTTTCAACGACATACTGAAATGTAAGAAAAAATGTTTCAAAACAGAGAAACAACTAGACAGTCGCTCCACGCATTAAATCAGTGACAGGAGACAACCAAAATCACAAGATTTTTTTAGTAGAAATCTTGAAAGGAAATGCAGTAGAAATGCATGCAAGAAGATGAATCTGAATGGAAAAAAAATGGATTTGGAGAGATACGATACCTCCTTTCGAAGACGAATCAGAAGATGACCTGCTGATTGATCTCCTCCTTTCGAAGACGAAGATGAGAGAATGAGAAGAAGGAGAAGGAGAAGAATATTGAAGGGGAGAGAGGGTAGGTGTGGCTGAGAGATGGAGAGGGGCAGAGGGCAAGTGCGGCTGGGAGAGTGGGAGGAGTTGGGACTTGAGAGTTTAGGGTTTTGTCAATGACATTAGTTGTGTATTGGGAAAATTTTTATTTAGCCCCCCCTTTTTTTTCCCTTATTTTATGACGGTACGGTTAACCGGTATACGGTTAACCGAACCGCATTTTACGGTTCGGTTCGGTTAACCGCCATGATTTTTTTTTAAAAACCGTAACCGAACCGCACCATGCGGTTTTTGGATTTCATTAACCGTAACCGTAACCGAACCGTGGAACACGGTTATTAACCGCGGTTCGGTTCGGTTAGACGGTTTCTCGATTTTTTCTTACACCCCTAGTTCTGTGAGGCCAAAATGCCGAGGTGGGATTCGTTACTGCCGAGATCAAGGTGCTGAGATGGGACTCGTGTTGCTATCGGGATCAAGGTGCTGAGATGGGGCTCGTGCATGTGCCGAGATGGGACTCGTTACTACCGGGATCAAGGTGTTGAGATGGGACTTATATGTACCTAGGTCGAGATATGGTTATCCCCCACACAAAGCCCCTAGCTTTTGACTTTGTAGAGTGCTCTTAACTCTTGGAAGTTGAAAGCTAAGTAGCATGACGGTGGAAACGTGGAGTTTATTCTGAAATCAAAGCTGGGACCATCACCGAGCTTGATCTTGGGACTGAGACATGACTGGCTGGTACTCTTACCGGAGCCAATGTTATCTTTTTGGCAGCAATCTGGTACTGGACTGAAATGCTTTTATGTCGAGATCGGGACATAACTGGCTGGTACTTTTACAGGAGCCAGTATAATCGTTTTTTTACAGCGATCTGGTGCTGGATCGAGATGCTTTTATGCCGAGATCGGGACATAACTGGCTGGTACTTTTGCCGAAGCCAGTGTAATCATTTTTTGGCAGCGATCTGGTGTTGGACCAAGATGTTTTTATGCCGAAGTGGGTGTATGAACCCGAGATCAATTTCTGATCAAGAAGCCTGGGTGTATGAACCCGAGATCAATTTTTGATGGAGAAGCCTAGGTGTATGAACCCGAGGTCAGTCTCTTTAGTGGAGAATGACACTGTTGCCGAGCTGGAGAGTGGCGTTGCTAGCGATGTTGATATGGACTCCTGGCAGCCCCCAGACGTGGAGACTACTACTGAGCTTGTGGATGTCTCGCTAGATGACCTGTTGTCCTTCTTGGAGGCTCTATTTTACTACCAGAGGGTAGGGCTTTTGATGGTGGAAGAGACTTCGCCTGGAATGCTCGAGTCGATGGTAATTTTGCCGGGAGAGTGTTGTCCTCCCGTTGAAGATGAACCTAACTGAGTCTCACGCCCTCCAACGCAGTCGCTGCTGGTCCCTTGAAGATTCTTCACCCTTTCAGGTTTTGGAGGCAGAGTGTTTGGGAAGATGACTTTTTGTCCGTTGCCCACAGACGGTGCCAATTGTAAGTGCAAAAAATGTAACTCACAAGATTAGGGGGTGCACGTGCCTGATAGGACTTATCCAAAGGGACCGATGGAGATTAACTGCTATGATCCTGAAAGGGGAGAAACAGACAGTCAGAGGACCCTGGCTGTGGGCAGCGCAGGGCTCTCCGATGCCTAAGTTAGTGCAGGGACTTGAACAAAGGGTGGAGAGGAAGAAGAGAGGCATACCAGCGTGTGGTGTCTCTTGCCCCCTTGACTTGGATCTGCTCTTGTGTTTATATAGAGGAAGAGAGGAGGCAGGGAGGTAGGAACTTGTCCCATCATAGCCCTCCTTGTCAGGTACTAGGGAGGTACTATCCCATCGTAGCCCACTTGTCATTAATTGTAGTCTCATCACACCCCACTCTGTCCCATCGGGCCTTATCCTGGCGCCTGGGCGGTGCAGCTGTGTCAGGGATTTCAGGGATTTAGGCGGTGCCCTGATCCTGTTGTACGTGGCTAACTGTGCATAGAGATACACCTGTCACCGAGACCGAAATCGAGGCTTATCGGAATGGGACACTGTACCGAGATGGGTCACTGTACCGAAATGGAGAGCTCCAAGCACTTGTCGAGATGGGACAAGCAACCGAGACCATCATTGGCCGAGACCAATCACTTGGGGGCGCATGACTGAAACCAAGCCAAGCGAATAGCTTAGAATTTAATAATGCCAAGTTGTCACATCGGTACATAAAGAGTGCATAAACAATTCCTGAAAACTTTGCTTTTGGTTTTTTTAATATTATTTTCAACAAAAGTTCTCTCATGCTAAGATTCATGAGTTCTGTGTGGCCAAAGTGCCGTGGTGGGATTCGTTACTGCCGAGATCAAGGTGCTGAGATGGGACTCGTGTTGCTACCAAGATCAAGGTGCTGAGATGGGGCTCGTGCATGTACCGAGACGGGACTCGTTACTACCGAGATCAAGGTGCTTAGATGGGGCTCGTGCATGTGCCGAGACGGGACTCGTTACTACTGAGATCAAGGTGTTGAGATGGGACTTATATATACCGAGGTCGAGATCTGGTTATCCCCCACACAATTTCCATCTTCTTCAGGCAGGTGCCAGTCTTAAGCCTATTTGAGTTCTTTTCAGGTTGTAAATGAACCTGCAGATGTGCACTGCCCAGTTTTAGAGATGTCCACACGATCTAAACTTAGTTGCTTCAGTTGGAACAAATATACCAAGAACCATATAGCAAGTAGTGATTATGAAGGAATAGTGATTGTTTGGGATGTAACCACTCAGCAGGTAATAAGGATTTATGAATTTCAGTATTCTTTTGCTTTCTCTAGTGCAATGGATTCTATTTATTTTTTATCTATTTGAAGGAATCAACAACTTATGTATGCTTTTCTAATATTTCAAAGTGTAATGGTAGTGATGATTGCAAGGTGTCAAAGTGACCCACTGGACCCTGGTCCATGATCCACTTAGGATCCGCTCTTCTTGGGATACACTCCATTTATGCAGAGATATCCTCAATATGGGTGACTATATTGTGACTGTATATTACCATTCTAGGAGATTCTGATTGTGCTGTAATTAGCATTTAGATTCATTCTTTGATTGTAAATTGACTGTAATTGTGGCAAATTGATTTCTATATAATGATAGTCGATCCCTAAGAGAGACAAGGACTTTTCTCACATAAAATCTTCTCTTCTTCTAAATGTTATACCTTCCTGTCATGGTATCAGAGCGTGGCAAGATCTCTGTTAGGTTCAACAACAAAGTCTCTTCTCTATTTTTTGGTCATCAGAAGATATCAGGTTCGTAGATTCCAGAAATCTTCATCTTCTCATCGCTAGAAGATCTTGGTCTCTCGGTATAGGATGCTGTGATCAACCGCGGCCCACTTGAGATCATCAACTCATCATCAGTTATTTGCCCGGATCTGGTCGCCTGGTTTTCCTCAGTTTTTTGGAGATTTTTTCAGTGTTTTTGCTGGATCAATAGTAGGCCTTCTGATCCTTTATGCATTCCTCCATTTGTTTTGAACAGTTTTCATCAAAACCGTACAAAACTGTGGATACAGTCGGTTTTTTAGAAATTTCTGATCTAGAAGGAAGATATTTTGAGTCTTCATCTCATCAAGAATACTGATCTAGATTGGGATCAGAAAGTGGGTCCCACGTGGCAATCAGAGCCTCATTTTCAAGGTCGTCTGGCTCCATCTCATTATCAAATCTGGATATTCATGATCGATAGCAAGATCTAGTGTTCTGTCTTGGAGTAAATAACACTCTCTGGATTCCATCTAGCATAAAGCTGGATTCCATCTAGCATAAAGCTTCGGAATTATATTTGTGTGAAGAAAAAAAAATATCGGGTTTTCTTGATACACAAATGGATAAGATTGATGTAATTCCAGTGAAATTCAATGGTACCAACTATGTTGGATGGTCCTTCCATCTCCAACACTTCGTCGAAGGAAAAGGGCTGGCTGAGTTTTTGCTTGGAACTACTACTGAACCAAAGGATGCTAAGGAAAGGCATACTTGGAGTCAAAATAACTCCAAAGTAGTCACATGGATTTTAAACTCTATAGATCTTTCTATTTCATTGTCTCTGCATTCTTACAAAAAGGCTTCTGAAATGTGGACTCATTTGAAAACGCTTTATCACCAAACAAACAAAGCCCGAAAATACTATATTGACACAGAATTGGCTAAGTACAGTCAAGGTGATAAATCTATTCAACAATATTATAATGGGTTTCTCACTTTGTGGAACGAAAAGAATTCAATGATCCTTGAAAATGTGTCCAGTACTGCACATGCTGAAGTGATTAAAGTGCAAGAAAAATCACATATTAGTCAGTTCTTAATGAACTTGCGACCAGAATTTGAATTAGTCCATGCAGCATTGATGAATAGAGAGACCTCTCCGCATTTAAATACTTGTGCTCAGGAGGTGCTTCGAGAAGAGATACGCCTTCAGTCACAACTCCCTTATGGAGGAACCAAAAGCTTTCATTGCTCCTTCAGCTACACCTGCATTTGATGAGAAGGCCCTTATTGCTGGTAAGGGACAGCCACTACAGTGTTTTGATTGCAAAGAATTTGGGCATATTTCGCGCAATTGTAAAAAGAAAAAATTCTACAACTACTGTAAGCGCAATGGTCATGTTATTTCTGAGTGCACTAGGCGCCCACCAGGGAGAAATGAAGCCCCTTAGCATCGTCCTCACTAAAACCCAACTGCACTCCAGACACAAGTTGCACCTCCAGCTGAATATACTGCATCCCGGACTATACAATTGACTCAGGAGCAGATTCAAGATATGATCAATACCTCTGTCACCTCTCCCTTCACCTCGATGAGTGTTAGTGGTCGGTACAATTCCTCTTCCTTTGCTGCTTCTATTTCTCCATCCAGTTGGTATATAGACTCAGGGGCCTCCAACCACATGACTTCAGTGGAACAACACTTCAATGAAACAAAACCTTATACCGGAACAGAACAAATTATTGTTGCTAATGGCAATACTTTGTCCATTTCTGGTATCGGCTCAGTTGATCTTAGAACCCCACAAACCCAATCTCTTACCCTCTCCAATGTTTACTTTGTGCCTACTCTATCAGCTAATTTACTATCTGTTCGTCAATTAGCTAACAGTGGTTATTCTGTTTACTTCACTTCTTTTGGTTGTGTCATACAGGACCGGCGCAATGGGAAGGAGACCGGGACAGGGAGTAAACGCGGGCGGACGTTCTTGTTGGATGTTGGATTAGGATCATTATTTGTTTCTTCTACTCTGACTGATAAGTTGTGGACCATTTGGCATCAACGCCTTGGTCATTTGAATAATGCCAAACTTATTTCCTTATTTAAACATGGATGTTTAGATTCTATCAGTAAAACTGGACTTGGTTCTCTGTCAAAATCCAAATGTGCATCTTGCTGCTTGAGTAAAAGTAATATTTTGCCATTTCATGTTCATTATTCACGGGCCACTGCCCCATTTACATTGATACATACTGATGTTTGGGGTATTGCACCACATTTAAGTAGGTTGGGATATAAATACTATGTCACCTTTATTGATGATCACTCACGTTTCACACGGGTTTATTTTCTATGCCTCATATCTGAGGTTTTCCCTACATTTAAGAAATTTTGCAAATACATAGAGACTCAATTTGATGCCCGCATTAAGATTCTTCGCTCCGATTCTGGAGGAGAGTATCTTTCAGGAGACTTTTCATCTTTCTTATCTGAAAAAGGCATTGTTTATCAGAAATTTTGTCCATATACACCTCAGCAGAATGGGATAGTGGAACGGAAACATAGACACATTCTTGAGACAATCAGAACTTTAATGATCGAGTCTCATGCTCCTATTACCTTTTGATGCGAGGCAGTTCATACTACTATCTACCTGATTAATAGATTGCCCACTCCTGTCCTAAACAATATCTCTCCATTTGAATTATTATTTCAGCATCCTCCATCTTATACTCACTTGCGTACTTTTGGTTGTCTTTGTTTTGTTCATCTCCCTTCTTTGGAAAGAAACAAGTTCTCTGCACAGGCGGCTAAATGTGTTTTCTTAGGATACTCTGATGAACATAAAGGTTTCTTATGTTATGATCCAACAACTCATCGTACTCGTAATGTGGTTTTTCTTGAACATGTTCCTTTTTACTCACTTAAACAGGATTCATGTATCCTCGATGTCTCTTATCTACCTCAGTTCCCCGATACTCCTCATGTTCCTGACAAACCGTTGCAGGTCTATAGTCGACGTACACGACTTCCGCCTGCTACAACACCTATTCCTGATCCCTTACCCGGGCCCGCTCCTTTTTCTCAAGGTAATATTTCTCCTGAACCTCCTCCGGATTTGCGTCGTTCCACTCGTATTTCCAAACCACCTGACCGACTTTGTCTTTTTTCTAGCTTGGATTCTACTTTTGTCCCCTCTTCATTTACACAGGCCAAAGAAATACCATGTTGGCAAGATGCTATGACAGAGGAATTGATTGCTCTTGACTCTAATCACACATGCTCTTGACTCTAATAACATAGGATATGGTCCCCTACCCTCCGGGTGCTCAAGTCATTGGCAGTAAATGGGTATATTCACTTAAATTGAAATCGGACGGAAGCCTTGATCGATACAAAGCTCGTCTAGTTGCTCAAGGATATAAACAGGAGTACAGAATCGACTACGAAGAAACATTTTCTCCAGTAGCCAAAATGACTACAGTCCGGGTTTTGCTTGCAATTACAGCAATTAGGGGTTGGCCTTTGTGGCAAATGGATGTTAAGAATGCATTCTTACATGGTGATCTCAGGGAAACCGTCTTTATGAGACCTCCGCCAGGATACGCTTCTCCTCCACATCGTGTCTGTAGACTACGAAAGTCCCTTTATGGTCTCAAGTAAGCTCCCCGTGCATGGTTTGATAAATTCCGAGGCACAATTCTTCAAGCTGGGTTTTACCAGAGTCCAAATGATAACTCCTTATTTGTTCGTCGGACTTCACGTGGTTGTACTATCTTGCTTATTTATGTGGATGATATGATTATTAGTGGTAATGATGCCTCTGGAATTTCAGCTTTCAAAAACTATCTTATGAATCATTTTCATATGAAAGACCTTGGAGCCCTCACTTACTTTCTTGGGCTTGAGATAACTCGCTCCAAGGCTGGCATTCGCATTTGTCAAAAGAAATATGCAGCATATCTCATTTCCTTAGCTCACCTTACTGACTCTAAGGTTTCTGCCACTCCCTTAGAGCTTAATGCCAAACTTCGGAACGAGGAAGGCAGTCCTCTTCCTGATCCCACATTATTTCGACGTCTTATTGGTAGTCTCATATGTCTTACCATGACTCGTCCTGATATCTCTCATGCAGTTCAAACTGTTAGTCAATTTGTAAGTAACCTTTGCAAACCATATCTCGCTGCAGTTCACCGGATTCTTCGATATCTTCGTGGTACTATTCAACGAGGGCTTCTTTACTCATCCACTTCATCTATGGACCTTCATGGGTATGCCGATGCAGATTGGGCTGGTTGTCTAGATTTCCGACATTCCACTACTAGATGGTGTATGTTCATTGGAACATCCCTTATTTCTTGGAAGTGCAAAAAGCAACCCACGGTCTCGAAATCCTCTGCGGAAGCAGAATACTGCTCCATGTCTTTTGCAAGTAGTGAGGTAATTTGGCTTCGTCATCTCCTACGTGAACTTGGCGTTCCTGTTATTGGTCCGACTTCGCTTAGTGCTGACAATACTAGTGCAATACAAATCGCCAACAATCCTGTCTTCCATAAGAGAACCAAGCACATTGAAGTTGATTGTCATTTTATTCGTCAGCATTTACTCACTGGCCTTCTTCATCTTCCTCATGTATCCTCTGAGCTTCAGTTGGCAAATATCTTCACTAAAGCCTTGCCCTGTTCGCGGCATGATTTCCTCGTCTCCAAATTCTTTTTTAGTTCTCACCCACATCAATTTGAGGGGGGGTGTCAAAGTGACCCACTGGACCCTGGTCCATGATCCACTTAGGATCCGCTTTTCTTGGGATACACTCCATTTATGGCAGAGATATCCTCAATATGGGTGACTATATTGTGACTGTATATTACCATTCTAGGAGATTCTGATTGTGCTGTAATTAGCATTTACATTCATTCTTTGATTGTAAATTGACTATAATTGTGGCCAATTGATTTCTATATAATGATAGTCGATCCCTAAGAGAGACAAGGACTTTTCCCATAGAAAATCTTCTCTTCTTCTAAATGTTATACCTTCCTGTCACAAGGTAACCTTATCTCTAAAGTATTCTAGGTGAACATTAAAGGCAAAATTAGCAAAAGGTCCCTATAAGTGAATGTGTCCAGCCTCCAGTCCAAGGAAAAACTCTTTAAGGCCTATAGTCCACTCAGGTAGACTGTTTGCAGCCATAGGTCCCTAAGCACACACGTTTTTATTTTTCAGGACTAAATTGCCCTTCCAACCATTTTAGGCATAAAATTTAGAAATTTCAAATTTCAAATTTTATATTATCCCTCCTCTTCTACAACGAACCTAGGTTTATATCAGAATAGATCTAAGGCTTTCATCAGGCTCTTTCGTTTGTTTTCTGCAACAAATGGGAAGAAGAAGATGAAGTTGCAATTGTGTTGCCTCGGGATTCGTGCGTCATAAGTCAATAAAACCAAGCAAAGAGACTCACGTGTTCTTTCTTTCCAAAAGCACTTGTCTTGTCTTCTCATTTGCATCGGGTTTCGTGCGCACACTTCCCATTCTTTTTCTGTGCCTGGTAAACATCCACCATGTGCTTCTCTTTCATCCATTTACTGTTTACACCTTGTTGTTTGATTTTTTTCCACTTTGGAAAAGATTAAAAATACAAAAGAAGAAAGGGAAAAAAGGAACAGAACCCATTCATCCATTTACTGTTTACACCTTTTACTTCGGAAATGGAAAAAAAAGAAAAGATTTTGGGGCTTTTTTGGTGAAATGGAAAGGACCCACTTGGGTTTCTGACTTGGAGAGGATGATGGGTATGTTATGTCTTTCATGCATGATGAGAAGACTTCGAGGTCGGAGTTGCAGATTGAGAATGCTGTTGATATGAGATTGGAGGCTTCTGTAATGTTGCCTTCTAGAGTCTGATCTCTGCAATTCCACCAGCACTGTAGAAGCCAAAACCTCTGTAAATCAGATGGCCCACCACAGATCTCCGACGGAGAAGGAGGATCGCCGCCGCTAATGTCGTGCCTTGATCGGAGAGGACGAATACCACTGGGCGTAGTGTCTTCTGGTTCTTGTTGCAGAACCAGAACATGAGAAGAAGAAGAAGTGGGTTTGGGTTCTGCAGTAGCTCCGGGTTTGTTCCAGGTCAGGTTCGACCTGACTCGTTTCAGAAGCCATGTTGTTTTTTCGGCTGAGAAGGAAATTTATCTGTTTTTTTCTCAAATTTATCTGAATTATTGTCAACTTCATCTAAGTTTTGTTCAAATTTATCTGTTTTCTGTCATATTTTTTTATTTTTTTGTCAAATTTATCTGGGTGTTGTTCAAATTTATCTGTTTTCTGTCATATTTCTTTGTATTTTTGGTAAATTTATCTGATTTTTTTCAAAATTTATCTGAGTTTTTGGAAAATTTATCTCAGTTTTGTTCAAATTTATCCGAGTTTTTGTCAATTTTATTTGAGTGTTGTTTAAATTAATCTATTTTCTGTCATATTTCTTTGTACTTTTGGTAAATTTATCGGAGTTTTTTTAAAATTTATTTGAGTTTTTTAGCAAATTTATTTACATTTTTTGAAATCTATATGCGCTTTTTAAATTTATTTGAGTCTTTTGAGATTTATTTGTGTATTTTCAAATTTATTGTGTTTTTTAAAATTATTGTATTTTTAAAATTTATTTCGTTATTTTAAATTTATTTGCATTTTTTGAAATTTTCTTTACATCTTTTGAGATTTATTTGAGTCTTTTGAAATTTATTTATATTTTCTGAAATTTATTTGGATATTTTGAAACTTATTTGCATCTTTTTAAATTTATTTGCGTTATTTGATTATATATATATTTTTAATTTATTGGATTTTTTGAAATTATTTCATTTTTTAAAATTTATTTTCATTATTTTGAAATTTATTTGTATGTTTTTAGAATTTATTTGAAAATCTGGGAATTTCATTAATCGTGGGTAATTAAATATTAGTTGTCCATATTTAATATCCCACCAATCATGGGATTGGTTATGATTTGAAGAAAGGGTAAATTAGACATTTTAGGTGTGAATAAGTGTGAGAGGGACCTTTGACTCTATGACTTTTTTTTGTGGATCTAAGGCCATAAAGTGTAATGTTGAGGGACCTGTCGCCGAATGCCCCAACATTAAATATAGGGATTACTAGCCTAATTTATATATTTTAAAGAAAGATTAAAAAGTTTCTATTTGGATCAGTGCCGTATCTGGATAAGAACTAGAAAGTATTAGGAAAGCCCGTCTTTTGAGGTTGGAGGTAGAATTGAAACTGAATTTCTTATTTTTCTTCCCATCTTTACCTGTCATCATGTTTCTTTACCATTTAGACACAACTTGTCTAAATGTCCTTGTAAGAAAGATGCAGTTACCTGAAATATTTTTGTATGACCCTAATTAAACGTTTTGTAATGGGTACAATAGCAAATTGTGATGTCGTTTTTTGCAACTAAAATTCTCCACTGGAAAGAGTGGAGCATAAAACTTCTAGTTACAAGAGTTCTCCACTGGAAAGAGTGGAGCATAAAACTTCTAGTTAAAAGAGTTTAAAGTTTCTGTGAAACCAAACAAGAAAGGCACAAGTGTTGTGTTGGTACTTCTGGACTGTCTGGTTCTGAATGTATCCATCCAACCTAATTTGGACCCGAGTTGCATTTTTATTTTTGGTTTGTTTATCTGATTCTGTTTGTTGATGGATCGCATGGATTGCGTGCAATGTGAGTTCAGCATTATTAATTATTATGATGAATTTGACAGTGATTGTTGGATTGTTGTTGTTTTTCTTAATGGAATGATGGACAGTGATGTGATAAACTTCTTGATCATCAGAGTTTTTCTTAATGGAATGATTGACAATGATGGCAAAGTAGCTAATTATTGTGATGATCATAGTGAGATGCAGGTGGGTCTTGTTTTCGTTACTCGTAGCTTATTTCTTATTTTTGTATGGTACTCTCTCTTGTGGTTAAATTAGTGAGCCTTTTATCTTTTTTATAGCATATTATTATTATTTTTACCCTTTTGCTTTGGGTTATACTCTGGCTCTGCATGCAACAGAATATTTGGCTGCGTTTGTATTGGGAGGAAAAGAGAATGGTTCACAGGTTCATGCGAGTTGATGCTTTATCTCTTCTTCTTTCTCTTACTGATATTAGTGCATATTCAGATGTACTTGTAGTGGATATGGTTGGGGGTGTTTTACTAATGAGTCAAGGAGACCCATTTCAGTCATGCATGGCATCTTACATTCTTCTTTGCACAAATATCTTGGTTAGGTTTTGAGATTGGGGGTTTTTGCTTGGCTGTGCTCTTTGAGAGAATTGAGTGTGTGAAAGCTTGGTAAAGGCAAGTATAAGCTATAATTCTTATGCATGTTGTGGTCATGAATTGACTCTATACTTCTGATTTCAACTTATTATTTTTAAGCCTCTTACATTAGAATGTTGTAAATGGAACTCTGTGATATGGTATAGTTTTATTGAAATAGAAATGGTGGGGTTGTTTGTATATGTGCTGAAAGTGATCAGTGTTTAAATCCCTTTATAAGCATGGAATAAATGGGGTAGGGCTTAACCATTGAATCATTGAGTAGAACTTAGACTTCCCCAGAATTTTGTCAATTTCCGCCTCTTCTATATTATTCATATACTGATATAACCTCTTCTAAATCATAAATGGAAAGAACAAGGTCTACAAAGATTTGAGTTTGTCTCTTTGTTTTCATGAAGTTCCAAGATGTTAGACCTTCCATCATTAGCTCCCTTGTGAAAGATTTTTTCAAATCTGTTTCATGAAGTTCCAAGATTATAAGGTTCTAATATCTGATTTCTCTTGTTTCTATTTCTCTTGTTTCCATTTGTTTATTTATTTAGTTTCCAAGAGAGCTCTTGACTGTATACAGACAGGATCAATGTAATTTGGATAGAGAAATGTAATGATTTATGAAAGCTTTTGTTGGCCTATGTTTGTGCAAGGGATGTTACCATGAGTCTATACTTAATTTGGATCTTGACATGAGTCTACTGTTATTTGGGGGGCTCTTGACTTCATTCACACCGATTCAAACCTGACCCATATGGCCTAAACTTGAACAAATACATGCTACTTTCTCCGTGTTCAGGTCCAGTTAAAGCCCTAATCTTTCAGACCACAGTCTCTTTACAGTTGAAAATATTAGAAACCCCAAATCACTACTGCAATTAGCTGTTATTGGAATGACCCATCCTTAAGATGGCGCGTCAGTTGAATTGCCCAGATGGATCGACGCATTTGTGAATCAAAATCCTTAATGAGTATGGTAAGATTGATAATTTCTTGAACCCCAAATAAAATATGCATGCTACCTAGTCCCAGACATTCTTCTCATAGCTGAATTTTTTTTTAAAATTAAAACTATTAGCGACCGCCAATGGTATAAAAAAATTTAAAAAAATATATATTTATCGGCCGCTACTTGGCGGTCGCTAAAGAGTATTAGCGACCGCCAAGTCACTTTTAGCGACGGTTATTGGAAGCCGCTAATACCCTGTTTTCTAGTAGTTCTTATAAAATTTTTTAGATAGGGTTTAAAGTTAACCTCTAGATTAGGTCCAAGATAGATCATAAGGGCTGGTACAAAGAAGAAAGAGATATATCAGGCCTATTCCTCACGCAATTCAAGCCTTTTTACTTTTAAAAATAAGACCTAAATTGGGCTTAAAATGACCTAAACAGGCTCACATGTTAGGATTATTTCAGGCCCATAAGATAGGAAAACGGTAAAAAAAAAAAAGAAAAAAAAAAAAACAGAGAGAGAGAGAGAGGAGAAAACGGTGATGTTATTTGCTGGAAAAGAAGCCTCTAAACAGATCGAGCCAGAATGCCAGCTGACTCGAGCTTTTGCATCAGACGGGCATGGACCTGAACAGGTCCAGACCATTAAATGAGTGATGCTGGTGCAGGTCCGGCCCCACACTGATTCCTCCATTTTTAGTTTTATTTCGTTTCTAGACTGGCCCTGTGGAGAAGGGCCTGGGCTTAGATAGGCCCACCCTGCCTTGGAGGGTTGAGACACGCTCTCTGCTGGGCGCCGCTCGGCCCACGTGCAGGATCTGTGGCTCAATCAGCCAGCCACCTGCCTGAATGCAGGCCCATATTCAGCCCATGTGGGGTGGGGCCTGGCCCAGTTTCACAGGGTCCGAACCAAAGAACAATATAATAAAGGGTTTTATGTAGGGGTTTAAAAAAACTGGGAATCTATTATTAAATATTGTACCAACTGATCTTTAAATCCAACGGTTCAGATCATAGAAATAACACTAATTTCTCCATATTTTCTAAACCAAGCCAGTTTAAGCATTAAGGCTCAGTTGTGACGGATATTAAATTTCTTACCCTCTCAGGAGATCTTATGGTTTGCAAATGTGAAGGGCGCGTTACTTCTGGCACTTGGGGTCCACCACATGTGATCACATTTGGATACATCAACAGATGGAAACAAGAATGAAGAAGACTGTTGAGGTTTTGGTAGCAGGGTCAGGGGAAGGAGAAGGAAATATTGGCTGGAACTGGAACCTCCATTTCAGAAAATTTGCCTTTTGATGTTAAAAAAAAAAAAAAAAAAAAAAAAAACTATTTGATGTAAGCCTGGAAAAAAATGGTTGAACCTATGAATCACATGGTTATTAACATTATTTAGGCTTGAATTTTTTGTGATCCAATAGATCCTTATATATGCACCATTTACTTTGGGTGGAGTATCAAGTATGAATGTCCTATTTTGAAAATATCGCAGCAACGAGAATAAAGCTGTAGACAATCCGGATCCATGTTCATATACCATGATGAAGAACTTTAGTGCAAGGATGCTGCATTCTATTAAATTGCAGCACCTCATCTAGATCATTTACGTACTGTAAAACCTATTATAATGAGCAATGTATCCAAATACTAAAGCAAATTTCAGTGGGTCAACCAGTGGATCATTTGCATGATTTATCACATGATGGGAATGGATTAATAGTTTTCTCTTGCCCTGTATGGTCTTTCTGTGCTTTCCTTTTTCTTGTACCCTTCTTAGCTTTGGTGGCCGAATGCCTTGTTTTTGCCTCTCTTTTCTCAATACAAATTTACGTTGCAGCAAAAAGAAACGATGATCAAGATGTAGCCAACCCAACAGTAGTCATCTTATTCATTTGAACAAAATAATACTATATTTGCTCATTGGCACGGGGGATAAAGAGTATGTAATTGGTCCCCATTTTTTGATAAGTAAGCCCACTCATACGTTCGAGAAGGTACTGCATGCTAATACAATGCTGCGTTGCAGTACTGAAGTTCTTTCCATGCATATTATAATGCACTATTATAAGTGAAATATTCACCTACGGAAATGTCCACGTGTCACATGTGGATGTTCCATCTAATAGTAGAGCAGGCATGGGGACCATAAAAAAGGGTAATCTAAATTCTAAAATGCACTGACCGTCACAATGTCACCTTTCCAAATGCGGGAACATCCACAAGAGTGATTCCTTGATTGTCAAAATTACTGGGAGTTTGGGCCAGTTTTGTAGTGGAGTTTCTCTCCATATTGAAAGGGCTTCATAAATGAGTGGCTTTAATGGCTAATCAATCCCTATATCCAACCACCATACCCTTCAAATTCACACCCAGCTCACATTTACCACAACAAGAACAACCAAGAAATGGTCCCATCCAAACACGCGACCACCTACGTCAAATCCATGAAAAAGAGAAAAAACAACCACCACCCTTTCTCTCCATAAAATCCATTCTTTCTTCTCCCTCTCTCTCTCTCTTCCTCAAAAGGAAGAACAGGAATTAGGGGCTATAACAGGTTCTCAAACCTGTTCTTCCTCTCTCTCACACATCAGCTCCATCTCTCTTCCCCTATTCTTGTTTCAGCTTTAACTCTGCAACCAGTGTCAATGGCTGTAGGCACCCCATTCCTCATCTTCATGTTGGCCATGGCCGCCGTTGCCGAATCGGTCTCATGGGACTCTGGGTCCCAATGGGATCTCATCCATATCGTTGGGTCCACCCTTGAAGAGGATGGAATGCTGGACACCCCGAAGAAATGTCATGGGAGCATTGGCGACTGCATGGACGAGGAGGAGGATATGATGATGGACTCGTAAGGGCGACACGAAAGAGATTCATAAGCTATGATGCCCTCAAACATGACAGGATCCCATGCTCCCGTCGCGGCCACTCATACTACAATTGTCGGAGAAACACAAAAGCCAATCCCTACCGCCGTGGTTGCGATATCATCACGAGGTGCTACAGGTTTACCAAGTAGATAGAGAGAGAGTGATCAGAGATTATTTAGTATGAATGAGAGGGAAGAATCTATAGTATTTTGCATGTATTGATGATCCAAAGCTTGCTAATGTTTAACCTTTTGAACTCCATCTTATTTGTTAATTGTTCTATATATAACTAAAATGTTGTGTGTTGTCTATTAAAAAACAGAGTATATATAAATATATATTGTGCTGAAATGGATTGCTTTGGTTGGTTGCAAAAGTTCTTTGTGATGCCTTTGAGAAGCCCGCATTAGAGAATCTAGACATGGGCTGTTTGCTTTAAGGCCCCCTTTGTTTGTATGGAGAGATTTAAAAAATGTATTCCTAAATGTGGTTAAGATTGAAGAAACCAAAGGTGAAGATTCATAAATGACTGTCATATAATTTTTTGTTTTATGAAAAATGAATTAAGGATAGATTATGTCACACCCCCATAATGGAATCCGGGGTTATGCGTGAGATTAGGGCCAATTAAAACTTTTCCAACATTAGTCAAATGTAACTTGGCCCCAATCATGTCCCAACTTGATTGAAGACTGCTCTAAGGGGTAAACTTTTCCTCAAATATAAATAACAACTAGCGGAAGCTTTATAAATGCAAGTGGTATCTCAAGACTGAATAGTTTAGAGCAATACTGAATATCATAACTAAAGTTCAATGTTTGAGACTGTTAACAAAACATTAATTACAACAATAGGCCGCATCAAAAACCTGGGCCTAATCAAAATGATGAAAGAACCAAAAGATTAAACTAAATGGATATAACATGAAGGCTCTCTCGTACGGAGTCGATACGGCTAGACAATGCCGTCCGTACAATACTATCAGGCTGATCTGCCTAAACTTCCTCCGTCGTTTCCCTCTTCATAGAAGGTAAGCTTGGTAACTATGCACCAAAAGTAGCATCATCAACACAACGGATGGCAAGCAATATATATATAAATCCAT
The DNA here is from genome assembly GCA_012931725.1 of Litsea cubeba. NCBI lineage: Eukaryota > Viridiplantae > Streptophyta > Magnoliopsida > Laurales > Lauraceae > Litsea > Litsea cubeba. The sequence goes on along the minus strand of CM022945.1, from coordinate 65,911,821 downwards.
AGATATGCAGTACGAAAAAGAATAAACGATAGACAATATCATAGGAAATGCATAGCATTCTGATAGCATTTGAATCATATAATCAAAGTAAGCATCCACATATGCTAATAATAAATGAATTGGGAGCTGATATCCCATGTTCAAATAACAGATAACATATAACGGATAACAGATATCTCTTGGCTCATGTGGCGCGGTCCCCAAGGGTTCTGGCTCACAATCTTGCATTGAGGCAGATAATTCAGGGTCCTCACAAAGGCAGCATCCCAGTTGTGCTGAGCGTGTCAGCTGAGTGGTGCCCGACATAAAGAATCCTAAACAGACTAATCAGTGAGGGGCTAGGTTTTCTTGCGCCAACAAGATTCATCAAACAATAAAGAAACTACTTTGCTTCATATCAGATCAAATCAGATTTCAAAGACAGATTTCCATAGTAGTTCTCTTTAAGCCTTTACAATCAAAGCCACCTAGCCTCGACACCTCAAACAGATTTCAGAACAAACGGAATATCAAAAGGGTTCCTAAGTCTATGATCTAAGTTCTCAATGTGATCTCAAACAAATTAATGTAAAGCAAACAGAGTTGAAGAACATGTACATCACATGTAGACAGTACCAGACGATATAATTCAGAATCATAAGCGATAGACAATCCAATCCTAAGCCTAACATTAAACTCGAAGCATTGTACAACCTACTCATTCAACAAAAGGGATTACGGTTCATGATACCAGGATGAACAATCTTCGTGCATAGATTTAGAGAAGGGTATCCCGTTGTCCCGTACCGTTCAAGATTGAATTAGGATGAAACCCGATGCAAACTAAATAACGAGGAACCGTCGGCTCAAGACATTCCTCGTACATAGTCAAATGAGTCCAAAAAGGGTAATCAAGGTTCAACCTAAGTCCATAGACCAAGGGACAATTCCTTTCAAAAAGAAGGAAATTCGGTCAGCATAAGCATCAGGGTCGGTTAGCCGACGAATTCGGTCAGCCGGGGGTTGACCGACAAGGTGACCGACCACACAAAAAGCCCTGAAAACAAGCGCTATGGATTTGGGACCGACAGGTCACCGAGTGCAGTTCGGTTGACCGAAAGTCGACCGACAAGGTGACCGAGCTCACAACTCCATTTTCAATCAAATTTCAGTTCACTGGAATTGAAATCGACAGGTCACCGAGAGGTCACCGAACTGCAGTTCGGTTAACCGAAACCCAGGTTCAGTTAACCGAACTGCTCCCAGAATTCTGAAATGAATTATGAGTTCAGTTCAGAATAGGGGAGTTTCACTCCCTTCCTTCATTCACACATGCAAACAAGGAAAAATAGGGCCTAGTCCTCTCCACAAACATCCATACCCCCTCTCATCAAGTCCATTCAAATCAAAATGCATTCATTAAAATCAAAAACCTTATTATCATGTTTTCAAATCTCTAAGTATCAAACTGAGCACTTACCATATAAACGATGATTTTTCCATACAAATCAAGGAAGACAAACATATCAAGCATGAATATAGATATCTACTTGCCTTTGATGAAGAGCTTAAGAAAACCAAAAAAAAAAAAAATGGAAAAAATCCTCTTTTTGAGCTCAAAGAATGGAGAAACAAGTCTCAAACCCAAATCACTCATACAAATGCATGCCAAGGGGTTGAGTGAGTCTCCCTGAACCATTTCTAACAAAAGGAAAGAAGGTTCTACAAGTCTACAAGCTTAAACAGCCTACCTTTGAATGGGTTGTGAGAGAATTGCTTATAAAAGTAGATAAATGGAGTCTTGGGAGCTAGGGGAAGAAGGTTGGAAGCTTCGTCGGCGACGAGGACGCTCCGGTGACCGTCGACGGTGAAGAGGAAACAGCGATGGCAGTGAATGGGGGCTGGATTTCCTTGACAGTGAATAATGAAATGAAGGTGTTGTGAGATAGGAGATGGGAGGAGCTTATATTTAGGTTAGGTTAATGAAATTCTAAGTTAAGTCCTTGGTTTACTCATAATGATTTTTGGGCCTCTTCAAAGCATCGAATCGAAACGCGACTGAAGAATAAAGTTCGTGAAATGTCAAAACCTACCCGATGCACCCAAATTCACAAAAACTCATAATCTCATAAAAACCCCTAAAAAGTTCCAAATTGCAAACCACCCCCTATTGTACCCAAACGAACTCGGACTTGCGCATGACTTCGCACGCATGATCCACACGATAAATCCGACTCGCTGAGACTCTAAACACACTTACTAACTAATCAAGTAATTAATTATAATTAATAGGGGATTAAGGGACGGAGTGTTACATACTCCCCCCCCCCCTAGGAGATTTGGTCCTCCAATTCCCTAACACACCTCTGGCAATGACTGAACTTCTGGTAATTACTGATCCTCTGGCAATAACTTTTGGTATTTCTCCTGAACCTGATCTCTAAGTTCCTATGTAGCTTCTCTCGGACTGTGATGCTCCCACTAAACCTTGACCCAATGAATGGTCCTTGTCCTCAAAACATGTTCCTTTGTGTCAATGATCTTCGGTTTCTCCACAAATGAAACATCTGGCTAAACATCCAAAGGCTCATGATGTAGCACGTGTGAAGCGTCTGGAATGTACTTCCTCGGCATAGAGATATGAAAAACCTTGTGAACTCCTGTTAACTCTGCTGGTAGTATCAATCGGTAAGCCACTTCGCCAACGCGCCTATCAATCTCAAACGGTCCTATGTATCTCCGAGCCAATTTCCCTTTCTGATCGAATCTCATAGTTCCTCTAGTCGGTGAGACTTTGAGAAACACTTTGTCTCCAACCTGAAACTCCAAATCTCTCCTCTTCGGGTCTGCGTAACTCTTCTGTCGGTCTCTTGCAATCTTCAGCCTGTCAATGATCTGCTTCACCTTCTCACTGGTATCACTGATGATGGAAGGTCCATGAAAACTCCGAAAACCAATTTCTTCCCAACAAATCGGGGTCTTGCACTTCCGTCCATACAGTGCCTCGAACGGTGCCATCCCGATACTGGAGTGATAACTGTTGTTGTAGGCAAACTCACATAAAGGAAGACTCTTCTCCCAGTCTTTCCCGAAATCGAGAACACATGCCCTCAACATATCCTCCATAGTCTGATTGGTCCTCTCTGTCTGACCACCTGTCTGAGGGTGATACGCAGTGCTGAAACTCGATGTAGTACCCATCGCCGCATGCAAACTAACCCAAAATCTGCCCACAAACCTCATGTCGCTATCTGAAATAATGGAATATGGAATTCCATGCAATCTGACAATGTTCTCAAGGTACTTGCATGTCAAAACATCCATAGATCCTTTCATCCTCATTGGAATGAAGTGTGCTGACTTAGTGAGTCTGTCAACAATCACCCAAATGCTGTCATTGCCCCTCATTGGTGGTAATCCTGCCACGAAGTCCATGGTGATGTGTTCCCACTTTCATTCCGGTGTCTTCAAGGGTTGAAGTAACCCTGGAGGTTTCTGATGCTCAACCTTCACTTGTTAACACACTAGACATCTCGAGATGAATCCTGCAATGTCTTTCTTCATGTAGTTCCACCAGTAAAACTCCTCAAGTTCTGATACATTTTGGTGTTCCCAAGGTGAATAGCATAACGAGAATGGTGTGCCTCAACCATAATCTCGTTCCTCAAATCATGAACACCCGGTACACACAATCTGTCTTGGCAATACAACACTCCATCTAAGAGTCTGAATTCTGGTCTGTCTGCTATCCTATCAATCAGTCTGACTAACTCTGGATCCTCTGTCTGACTGTTCTTGATTCTAACTAGAATCTCTAGTTCCCAAGTATGCATGTTAACAACCATGATTCTCTCACTCTGAGGCTGGAACTCTATAGCCAAATCTCTGAATAACTCTGTCAAAGACCACTCTGTCTGTAAACATCCGGTATTCGCTGTCTTTCTGCTCAATGCATATGTTACTATACTTGCTTTCCCGGGATGATACTTTATCGGAAAATCGTAGTCTTTGATGCACTCCATCCATCTGGTCTGCCTCATATTCAAATCCTTCTGTCCAAATAAGTACTGAACACTCCTGTGATCCGAGTGAACCTTGAATTTCTCTCCATACAAGAAATGTCTCCATAATTTCAAGGCCATAACCACTGATGCAAGTTCCAAGTAATAAGTAACATATCTCTTCTAATGCTCTTTCAGCTGTCTGGACCCGTAAACTACTACTTTTCCTTCCTGCATGAGTACGCATCTCAATCCAATGCCTGAAGCGTTTGTAAAAATCGCAAACCCTCCATTCCCCGTAGGTAAGGTAAGAATAGGGGTTGCGGTCAATCTGGTCTTCAGCTCCTGGAAATTCTCTTCACACCGCTCTGTCCACACAAAAGGAACATTTTTCCTTGTCAACTTGGTCAATGGGGCTGCTATACTGGAGAATTCTTTCACAAACCTTCTGTAATACCCTGCCAAACCCAGAAAACTCCTAATATCTGACACTGAGTTCAGACTCTGCCAACTGACTATTGCCTCAATCTTCAATGGATCTACTGCTAAGCCTTCCTTAGAGATGATATGTCCAAGAAAGGACACTTGCTCAAGCCAAAAATCACACTTACTCAGCTTAGCATAGCACCGATTCTCTCTCAGAATCTGGAATGTACTCCTCAAATGCTCTGCATGTTCATCTCTGGACCTCGAATAGAATAGAACATCGTCTATGAATACAACTGTGAACTGGTCTAAGCATGATGTGAAGACCCTGTTCATCAAAGCCATAATACTCCGGGTGCATTGGTCAGGCCCAAATGGCATAACCAGAACTCATAATGTCCATATCTGGTCATAAAGGCTGTTTTCTATACATCCTGATTCCTAACTCGTATCTGATGGTTAGCCTGATCTCAAGTCTATCTTGGAGAAATATTGTGCACCTTGCAACTCATCAAATAATTCATCTATCTTGGGTAACGAATACTTGTTCTTGATCGTAACCTGATTCAGCTGCCTGTAGTTAGGGGTGTACATCGGGTCGGGTTCCGGGTTATCGGGCCGGGTTTGACCCGACCCGATTAGTTTATGCACACCGGAAACCCGACTGAGATGCCCGGTTAGCTATAGCCGGGTTTGTCGGGTTCGGGTTACCGGGTTTACCGGGTTACCGGGTCGGGTTACCGGGTAACCCGGTTACAATTTTAAAATTTTTTTTTTTTTCAATCTGAATCTTTTTTTGATAAAATGCATGGAGATAAAATAACAACTTCTGTGAAATGAAGATTTTTCTCATCTAAATCCAAGTTTAACCACAAAAACTTTCCACAAAACGTTATTTAAAAGCTTATTTCTAAATGAGCTAATTAGTATATAAAAGTTATTTTTTTAATATTTTTTTATAACCGGGTTATCGGGTCACCCGATAACCCGATTACTAAAACATCCTTAACCCGGCACCCGGATCCGGATTAGTATGTTCCGGGTCGGGTTTGACCCGACCCGGTATAAGACCATGTTACACCCGCCCGAATACGTCCGGTCGGGTCGGGTTACCGGGTCGGGCCGGGTTTGGAAACCCGGTGTACACCCCTACCTGTAGTCTATACACATTACGCATCGATCCAATCCTTCTTCTTTACGAACAAAACCGGACGAACCCCATGGCGATACACCACCGTCTCATGAAATCCCCCCTGTCCAAGAGATCCCTGTAACTGGACTTTCAACTCCCTTAGCTCCGTTGGAGCCATACGATAAGTTGTTTTTTTATATCGATGCCGTCCCTGGCACAAGGCTCAATCGTAAAATCGATCTCTCGAACCAGTGGTAATCCAGGTATCTCCTCCGGAAAGACATCCGGGAATTTACGAACAACTGAATATCCTCCACCGCTTCGGACAATTTATCCTCCGTGATAAATGCCACATACCCTTTACATCCACTTCTAATCAATCGATTTGCCTTCAAGGCTGAGATGACTCTAGTGGACATGGGTTTCCTCTCTCCAATAATCTCTACACTGTCTGCTAGCACTTGCAATCTAACTGTCTTGTTGAAGCAATCTACCACTGCTCTATAGGTGGATAACCAATCTATTCCTAGTATCACATCAAAGTCTTTCATCCCTAGGATGATCAAATCTGCAGATAGGATAAAGTTTTCTACTTGCACTTTGCATGTTGAAAAATAGGATTCACACTGCACTGTTTTCCCTAAGTGAGTGCTAACAAGCAAAATATAACGCGATGAAGCTATATCTCCCACCGAGCATGCAGCAAATATAGGTGATACAAATGAGTGTGTGGAACCATAGTCAAATAAGACTCTAGCAGGTACATCTGAAATAGAGAGTACACCTTCCACTACTCCTCCAATCTCCTCGCCTTCTTGCTGATCTAAGGCATAAAGGTGACCACGATGTTGAGGCATCTGCTGTCCTTGAGGCCTTTGCTGTCCTTGTTGTCTATACTGCTGTCCCTGAGGCCTTTGCTGACCTTAGGGCCTCTGTTGCCCAAACTGCTGGCCTTGGGGCCTCTATTGTCCCCTATTATGTGGTGGTACTGGAAGCCTAAGTTGTTGTTGTTGTTTGCGGTGCCCGAGGCTTCTGTTGAGGTGCCTACTGTCTACTGGTGGTCGAGGAGCAGTGTTCCTCACACCTTGTCCTGGCATCTAGGACAATCATTCTTTTGGTGGCCCATGATACCACACCCAAAACAAGCTACAGATTTCCTACGATAGTTCGCCGTTGTATGAGTATCCATGTCATAATGCTCACAGTAAATCTTACGTGCGTGTTCAAACTTACCCCTTTTTCCTTGCTGCTGGTACTGCTGTTGTGGACGTTGTTGTTGCTGATATGATTGCTGTGGACGTTGCTGAGACTAGCCCTGAACCTTGACTCCTAGCCTGCAACTGCTGTGCATAAAGGTCTTTCTTCCTAGTGGACTCCTTAGCCCAATATGCACGCTTCATATTCTCCTCATATGTAGGTAGAGCGACAAATGTCACCTCCATCTGAATGTCCAGGTCTCAATCCTCGATGAACCTCATTATCTTATCTCTTCGGTCTTCACCAAGGCTGGTGTAAACCTGGATAGGTTAGTGAGTCTCTGCTCATAAACGTGAATGGTAATACTCGCCTGAACTAAAGTTCATCAAACTCTGGCAAGCTTCAGGTGCCTGGATGTGTGGTGGAATGTACTTGGTAACGGAACTCTTTTGGAATGATTGTCTAAGGCAGTGGCATCATCATCGTATCATAGGGTGTCTTGACCAATTTTCACCACATCTCAGCTAAACCCCGAACATGTATGCTGACAACTGTACCTGCTCCTGACCGTGCACCTAGAAAACATGAAAAATCTTCTCACATTTGCATTAACTATGACTGCCTCATCAGCATCAAGGGGATCTTCATTCCCATAAAATACCGGTGGGTTCCTCTTCTTAAACTTATCGTACATGTCATTCGGGTCCACAACCTGAGCTGGCATTACGACTTGGGCTGGCGGTGTTGGCCTCTGCAAGACCTAAAGCATCTGTGCCTGGAAGATAGCCCGATCTCTTGCTGTTTTGTCTGATTCTTCTCTGTTGGGTCTGGTTCTGAGTCTCGGCTTCCTGTGAAGCCACGAATGCTTGTATTAGCTTATTAAACCTGCCCTCAATGGAGTCACTGTCCTGAGAGTTGGCATTACTACTCTCGGGGTTACCATTGTTAGAGCGCAAATTACGAACAGCCATCCTAAAACATAATAAACGTTAGTCCTATGGGAGTCAATCTAGCATATAAACTATAATCTATAAAAGCTAAGATACCCAAAAGAAAACCAATCCTCACACGTCTTACTTTCTACTTGTTTTTAAACCTAGAAACCAGTAATGCTCTGATACCAACCTATCACCCCCGGAATGGAATCCGGGGTTATGCGTGAGATTATCAAATGTAACTTGGCCCCAATCATGTCCCAACTGGATTGAAGACTGCTCTAAGGTGTAAACATTTCCTTAAATATAAATAACAACTAGTGGAAGCTTTATAAATGCAAGTGGTATCTCAAGACTGAATAGTTTAGAGCAATACTGAATATCATAACTAAAGTTCAATGTTTGAGACTGTCAACAAAATATTAATTACAACATTAGGCCGCATAAAAAACCTGGGACTAATAAAAATGATGAAAGAACCAAAAGATGAAACTAAACGGATATAACATGAAGGCTCTCTCGTACGGAGTCAATACGGCTAGACAATGCCGTCCGTACAATACTTTAAGGACTCATCAGGCGATCTACCTGAACTTCCTCCGTCATTCCCACTTCATAGAAGGTAAGCTCGGTACCTATGCACCAAAAGTAGCATCATCAACAAACGGATGGCAAGCAATATATATATATATA